>CM060951.1:54095936-54223712 GCA_030765055.1 Mantis religiosa | reverse complement strand
AAGATCATTTGAAGATATTAAAACAATGAAAGTGATTCTGAGTATTTAATTCTCACTGACTCGCAATCTTTCATAATGGCCCTACAAAACCAAAAAATTAAAAACTCAATAATACGAGAAATCCAAAATCTGTACACGCAAATTCTATCGGAAATAAAAAGTATTTTGCTTTAATCTGGATCCCATCGCATCAAGGCATTCCCAGAAACGAACAAGCTGACGCTGCAACAAAAGAAGCAACTCATCTACCAATACAAGCAACAGACATCAGTTCTCCATATACCGACGTAATCACATACCTCAACTGCAATCCACCTGGTTAGAGACTTCTACCATCAAACTCCAAGAACTTACATCATCTTACAGAGAACCATATCCAGTAACAAAGCTTAAAGGCCGACAACAAATCCTCATTTACCGTCTCCGTATTGGACACCCAAAACTTACCCGTAGCTACTTTACTCAGCATAACCCAACCTCCTGTATGCAACACTTGTAACGTGATCATCACCGTCAAACACAGCATAGAAGAATGCAAGAAATACAAACAGCAGCGAATAGAAGCCAATGTTCCTAGTAAAATCACAGAAGCGCTTGGCAACCATATATATTGTAAAACAATTTTGTATTTTTGTCACATTTTGGAACTCTGTAAACACATCTGGTATGAATGCTAATATTATGTAACTTTACTGTTAAGATGTCGCGATATGACATGTAAGTTAAAGCGACAAAAAATAAACCAAATCAAAAAAATACATATTTTCATTCAATTATTAATGGAAATAAATGTAGATAATATACAAATTGTTAACCTTTTCATGTGCATTGCTACAAAATGCATATGATAGGATAAATATATTAATGAAATGAAATGAGATAATTATTATATGATAAAGATAAAGAGATCAGATTTTTATATGCCGAGCAGTAGCGAGCGGTATCTTTCAAAGCGAGGGAAGCTGTAAATAATAATTCTCATTAAAATAAGAGGGAATAATGACTCATAGAACTAAAGCTAATCTTTAGTACTCTTACTATTGTACAGTCACACGTAGGTCCTTACTCTCACCTCTGTTGCATCGCCGTTCCAGCCTCAGCCTACAGTCTTCATTGTTACTCTACAAATCACTCGTTCGCCCGCTGATTAGATTCGAGTGATTCTAGTGCTTGATGTCCATCTTACATCTGCAATATTGACATAATTTCTCAGAGTATTATTGAAGTTCTAGCTTAATGTAGTTAGGGGGCAACCTGTTAGCCTACTCCTGAGTGTTATTGTTCTTTAATGTATTGTTCTGTTTACCTTCTTTTCACTCTGATCTGTAAAGCATTGTACTGCTGATCGATCAATAAAAACTTATATATATATATATATATATATATATAAAGTAGGTCCTTCTTGCATTGCAAGACTGCTCGCACTGCAAGCACATATTCCTGCTTCCCCTCTCCACTCATACGTTCCAATATTTCCTAGAGCTGGCACACACCGGCTGCATTGTTAATCTAACATGGAGAGAGTATGCAGTTCTCATACTTCTGCTAATAACTTAAAACTTCACAAGAATTTCCTGTTTGCCTCCGCTATATACCAATTTACGTAAATTATTACTACTAATCGATTGATACTTACAGTTATATTTAAAAGTGTCACATAAAACAAAACAAATAAAGTTTTCTTCACACACTATAGAGGCTTCACGTGACAAAATTGTCAAGTGCTTCCAAACTACCGAAGAGTTGCTATTGCTTCCGAAAACCTATGAAGCAGGGTATTTAAGGTTACAGATGTATGAATATAGAAATATTTAATATTGAATGAGCTCGTATAACCGTCCGCTGTCAAAGTGTTCTCAGCACCGCGGATTTTAGCGAATAAATTTTGAAAAGGTATCCAGAGCAAATAAAATATTGTTTGGCATGCACTTTTTTTCTTTTTTTACTCCTGAAATTTTTGGGGAAGCGGGACTTCCAGCGCTTGATTGCATGCTTCGCTATTGGTGACGAGTAACGCTGACAAAATTATTAAATATCAAATAGTTGGTCCAACTTCAAGTTTTACGATTTGAGAAATTTCTTTTTCTGTCAATTTATATCATATATTGATGACTAGGACCCGGATTTTGATGAAAAGTCAACTTTTTTTCTGAGTAGTTACAGACGATGCTTATTGGAAATTAAGTGCATTCTGGAACAAATACTGTGAGTTCGTGGGTTCGTGAAATTAAAAGTCAAATTGCACAAACTCAAAATGTTCTTTATTTCCACCAAATTGCAGTTGGAACACTTGCCGATTACACAGAATTACGTAGCGCACACAATTACAATTCGCCAGTTCGTCTGTCACAGGTCCACTCTGCACTCACAATTACGTACAACTCCTCTGATACACGTACACAGTCTTCCAGTCCGTTCCCTCACTTGGTGCTCCTCACGGCTGCTCGCCAAGAACTGACTGACTCGACCACTGCAGGCCTTATATAGGGAAGATCGCCGTTTATGGAAGTCTCGCGGTTCAGTGAATCATCCTGAAGGTTCCAGACGTCCGGGGGAGGGGAAAGAGTTGGCTAGTGATGTTTTCCAACCATCCCCCTCGTTAACGCTACAAGATAAATGGGTAGGCGTGAGCTAAATGCCTCCTGCCGCCCACCCGGCTGCTAGCTGGCCGTGCCTTCCGATAATTAGGTGACAATACGTTAGATATATATGGGTTTTATAGGTCATTAAACTGCATTCTTTCCACACTTTTATAATAAGGTCATTTTTCAACATTTAGATGCATTTTCCGGTCATTTTCTTTCTCTTTCACGAATTTATAGGGCATTTTCATCTGTAGCCTGCATTCGGGAGGACCGGGTTCGATTCCCGTGGCGGAGCTGACCCTGACTGATGGGCTTTTTCGGGGATTTTAAAATAATTTTCAATTGAATGTTCATTTATATAATCATTTTTAATGAAATAGTAACTTTGTAAGTGTGATAAACATGTAATTAACACAGGTTACCGTCCTAACAGTGCTGATGAATTTATGACGTATCAATTCGAGGAATCGCCGATTACATCATGAAATACATGTGGATTGCATGAGTCAGGACTTCAGGAGCTAGAAGTGTTGCAGTAAGGAGAGTAGTTTGTGAGGTGTGTAAATTTGTTGTGTTGTGGTATTGAAATGCCGAAACAAAAACAGTCAACTGCGTCAACAGTATGTTACAGGATTTGGCGGAAGAATATTCTCTACTGATGGAACTGTACTGTTCTGTAAAGTGTGCGAAATTAAAGTCGCTGCAGACAAACGGTTCACCGTACATGGTGGGTGCAAGAAACATTGGTCAGGTCTTTAAAATGTGAAAACAGACAAGCGTCTCACTTACTATTAAAAGAATTATGTGAAGTGTTTGTTAGTGCAAATATTCCGTTAGGAAAATTAAGTAATCCCAACTTACGAGATTTTCTTGAACGTCACACTGGTCATTCAATTCCAGATGAATCAACTTTGGGTAAAAGTTACGCACAAAAATGTTATGAAGGCACGTTAAACCGAATACGTGAAAATGAGAATGGGAAACAAATTTATGTATCAATTGATGAGACAAGCGATTTAGAGGGGCGTTGTGTAGCCAATGTAATGATAGGTATGCTAGAAACTACTAGTGCCGGACAAATGTTTCTTCTAACCTTAGAGGTTATGGAAGCTGTTAACCACTGTCAGATATGCAAGCTGTTCGATAAATCCATGTGTTTATTGTGACCTAGTGGAATACTAGACGCTGCACCTTAAATATTAAAGGCGGCAAAATCGATCCAATCATTTTACAGTAAGATGGTGCATGTTACGTGTTTGGCCCATGCTTTTCATTGAATTGCGGGGCAGGTCAGATCAACACTAATTTCCACAGTAAAGAAAATATATCTGAAAGCGCCTGCCCGAACTATGTATTTCAAAGGAAACGCCCCTAAGATTTTAATACGTTCGGGTACATGGTTAACTGCATGTATATACCACTGTGACAGTTTTCAAACAGTGAGAGAAGTGGTGAATAGTTTTGATAGGGTAGATTCTAAGGCAATTGGGAGCACAAAGGATCTGTTTTCTGTCACTCAAATGCAAGGCAAAATGACTTTCATTAAATAAAAAATTACATAACCCCGCCTTGAAGAACATGGCATGCCATTGGATAAGTCCATTGAGTTAGTGAGGATTGCGGAAGAGAGGATACAAAATGTAAAAGGTGAGATTGGGGACAAAAATAGACAAATACTTTACGTCCTCCAACGTTTAGTCATATCGGACGATAAGTGAAATGGATGAAATGATGCTCAAATGGACCCAGGGTCCATAGAGCTTAGAGTTACCCGATATTCGTCTCTTAGGATAAGGGAAAACTCCGGAAAAAGCTTATCTAGGTAACTCACCCTGACCGAGATTCGAACTCGGGACCTCTTGAACGTGAGGCAGACACGCTACAATCCACGCTACCGAGGTGGGCCAGACAGATACTAAAATATGTGTTGGACAAAAATAAAGGATACCAAGCAGTTTGTCAGATTGCCGATATCTTGTCAGGATAAATCTTCAGAACTGATATTTTTGAACAGGATTTAACAGGCAGTGACTAGTGTTTCTCAAACATGCATCCATAACATCTGTGGAAGTGGAGAGACGTTTCTCAAAGTATAAAACGGTTTTAACTGACAACCGCCCGCCGTTCCTTTACTTTTGATAACTTGAAGATGACCATAGTGGTGTACTGCAACGTTAAGTTTTGGTTAATTGGGTACAGTAACTTATTTTTTCATATTTTATAAAATTGAAAAAGACCTGATGAATTTTGAATTGATTTATTATTTAGTAGCAATAATTGCATTATTTACTAAGAAATTTAATTCTGAAATGTGGTTATTTGAACCATATATTCATTGTTTGTCTGTGACGGTTATTAATTTATTATTTGAAAGAAATTGTTAATTTTTGTTAGGTCATTTTTTACATTTTATTTACATTTTTTTATATATATATTTTAAGGGCATTTTATAGCTCATTTTTAGAGAACTTTTAGATCCAGAACTTCCGGGCCCTATTGATGACAATGACAAAACAGTACTATAAAATAAATTATAATAAAGAAACAAATTTTAAAAGCTTCGTTTATATGTGGAGGTGGGAAATTCGTTATTTTCCAGTAACAGAGACCTAATGTATTTGAAACATATAAAATTGCTATCTTGGGTAATTAATAGTTCTTCGCATATTTATCGAAGAAATCTATGTATAGTTAAGTCCGATTGGCTGAAGATGTTCAATGAACCTCTATTAGAACTTGGAAGCACTTAACCAATAAAGGTCCAAGAACTCACATAACTACGTGCTCCAACTGTTAAACTGCAATGTAACCTTTGATTCGTTAAATTTTGTGGTTATGACATATGAACTATACCTATGTACCATAAACTTCTTGTAAAGGATTTGTCCGTGACACTAGGTACTTTAGAGCTGGAGTCTGGATCATATAGCATCTGAACTTAAAATTGTTACAAATCTACTTGCATTTTTTGAGAAAAGATTCTTGTTGACCTAAAAGTTGTTTGGAAAAAAGGTATCATTTAAAATTCTTGTAAGTATAAAATTCGGTATTCGGTATTTCTTCAAGTGTTAATATCTAATTATGACTGTTTATTTCCGTTTTCTTAATTACAGATACGTATATGTCGAACAGTAACCTTCAGAATGCAGGGTACCTAGATGGTGAAGCTAGGTGAATGGAGTAGGTACAAAAGGAATATGGGTTTATGTGAAACTGAATAGAGTATGAAATATACAAGAATTGTGTCCAACGTCCTCCTTTCATATTAGAGAATTTCAGTTATAGATTGCCATGAGTTACGGTCCCGCCGTAGATAAATGGCTAGACCTCTCGAATCTCACCAAGGCGGTCCGGGTTCGATCCCAGGTGACCCGAAGTGAAATTTGTAGTGGACAAGACGGTGCCGGGGTGGGTCTTCTCCTGGATCTCCGGTCTCCCCCGCCATCTCATACCACCGATGCTCCATCTTCATCACATATATCATCAGTGTTAGAGTCTGTTTAGTTAACTCATGTGCACGTCGGCCGCTTCATTTGACGAACCCTTATAATCGTTTTATAGCACCAGCCCTCCTTCTCCCAGACCTTTCTGCAAGGTTGCCAGCTTTCTCGATACGTCATGGGTACCGTACGAGGTTTCGTACGGATTCCATAATAACCCTTAACTTATTCAAAGTGTGGTATTTAAAGCTTAGCTCCTTTAGGAGACCGCGCAAAGTGCAGTGTAGATAAGAAAAATCACAAATTTCTTGCAAATGTGCAACCAATTCATCTAAGGTGGACGCTCTCCCTTTTGCATAGAATCTATAAATTTCTCGACGAATTAAATCGCATATGAAATTATCTACTTTAGAGAAACGTTTCCTTTTGTTTTCACACTTGATCGGCGTCTTTGGTATTCCTTTCATCACAATATTTCTTACTGTATTTCTGTGAACACCCAGAATTTATCATCAGGTTCATTGCATGACCCCTTACCAAGATTATTTGTCAGCACATATTTATATGTGTTCAAATCAAGAGCTTGAATTTGCTTAGAAACAGTTAACGTTGAAAGTTTGTTTTTGAGGCTTTCCCAGTAATATAATTCGGCCCACTTATTCACACTATTGTCTTCACTTTGATTATTTTCGCCTGACTGCATTCACCATTGCACTTCCCTCCCACGGTCTCCACATCGTGACACACAACGAATTTATGCACGTAATGAAACAGATCAACTGGAAGTTGGAACTTCGGCAACTGAGACTCCACGTGGGGTAGACATGCGACTGTCACTTTGAGAAAATCAGGTTTGCTATTGGTCCTCAACGACAGTGTTCCATTTCTGAAGTGTGGAGATAGATTTTGACGGTCATTAGTGGGCGGGAGGGTGAGTTTCCTTTGAGGGGCAAACTGCACTCGCGTTCACTAGACAGACTCTACCGCCTGCGGTGCCGTATGTAGTAAAACCGGGCGTTAAACACTACACATTTAGGAGTAGTTACTGTATTACTGGCATGCTGTCCTTACAGTCAACTCTAAGATGCTTCCAATTTTTGGGATTCAATCTTTAATTTCTATCTCCGGTATCTCATCTAGAAAAAAGAGCTGTGTTGTGTACAGCTCTAAATCTAGCAATAAAAGACGCATCTACACAACATAAGAAACTACAAAATGTTCCTCCTTGCACATAAAATTCTGGTGATTAGCATAAAATTGATCTTTCTCGCTGTATAAACGACAGAATAAACATTCTAGACCTGAAAAGGGCACATAACATTTTAATTTTAATGAATTGCTATTTGAAGTGGACAAATTGCTTTTGCCAGACTAAGAGAGACAAATATTTTGTTACTGAGTGTCGCCTTCAAAATCTTCCACTTCACTGGTTCAAATAATTCATCATGGATTAACTTTTTCCTATACAAGACATACAGGAGAAACTAAAGTCGTTTACAAATTATAGCTTTTAATCAAGACCACATTCCTCTCTATACTAGTACAAAAAAGCTATAATAACCACGGTTTTTGCTTCTCTATGGACGCACTTTGTTTGTTTTTCTTTTCATTCTTTTCTTTCTTTTATTTCGGCAGGCAGAATACTGTCCTAATGTTATGTAATAAGGATCTGTTCTCTGATTTTAATTTTATTGCTTATTTTGAATTCAAAATATGAAAAGCGTGCACAGGCAAATGACATATAAATCATTTGTAACATCATCCATATTATAGCTGATATATATTTGCCAGCTTACAATTAGAAATAAGACGATTAGTGTACGATAGATAAATAGATTAGCAAGAAAAGAGGTTTACTTTCCTTAATCACTGTTAACACACTTGTCTAACTTACCTTGACTTGGATATCAAGGCGAGTCCAGATGTCAAGGTGCTTATTTAACGTACATAAGTATCGCTATTTTACCACACCGTATAGAGTATAGTGTGTTTCTTTACCCTACAACATCAGTACAGTATAACAATTTAATATAATATTGGCCTAACAATCATACCTACTAAGTTACAAAACAAAATTGAAGGATACAAAAATTGCTCAAAATAGCACGCTTATTTTGACACAAAGTTTACAAATTTCATCCTTGCACCAGTTAAAAAGTTTCATGCAAAATTCTCTAGATAGTGAAGGGATGCAATGCTTAAAGAATCGTAATGGATTTCAAAAGAATGTATATTTGTTGTGAAACGCGTGCACGTGCAGTTGACTTGAATAGCATTGTGTTGAATAGTTGTTTTAACAAAAGAAACGTAGGAAACAGATTTCTTAGCAAAAGTTCTAAAGGGATAGCACTTGACTCCGTTTGAAAAGGTATTCTTCGGACCCTTAATAATGGCCTGGCCGAGACTAATAATCACAATGGACAAAATAGTCACAAAGGAGTTTTGGATGAATGAAGAGGGTTTTCAAGAAGTGAAAGTCACACACTCTCAGGCAGCTGTGCACAGTGAGGACACACAGTCCGCGGCTTGAGGCCGATTAAGAAGCTTATCTTCTTCTCTCTTGGTCAAAGAAGACTAGAAGCGATGAGAGAAGATTTTTATCAGTTCATATGTACGTAAAGAACGAATTAAGTTTTATCGAGTAATAAGCAGTCTACATACGGTAACTCTGAACACTGATATATCGGTAACCCTTGGTCCGTAACTTCGAGTTTCATGCGATGATAAAAAAGAAGCAGTCATTAAATCAGTTTGAAACGGGCATTCCAGTGTCATTAGAACCATCCTTACTTATACATATCCACGCATACCCTGAGAGTACCTCATTGCTCAACCCTGCGCCACCATTTTTCCACTTCAATAGTCACGTGACTATCTCTTCGTCTTGAACTGTCTGATCAGTTAGGGTCTATACCAAGAGAAACTCGGTCTTGATGGTCAATGCTTCGTAGCTCCCTTGGTCTCTCAACATTCGCAAATCTCTCTCTCTCTCTTTCTCTCTCTCTCTCTCCCTCTCTCTCTCTCGTTGGTGAATTCTCAGGATGTAACTGTCTACCGGGGTACCTTGTTGGATGATGAAATTCCCATGTTGTGATCCATTCCCATCCGCAAAGCTATATAGGTCGTGCATTTCGGTCTGTTCACGTACCAAATACATTTTATTCTGCCTTCTGTGCTCCACAACAAACAACCAAACAAAAGCAATCACCGAACACCAATTTAATTAAATTAATTGTATACTTATTCTTTGCTCTACATCAAACAACCAAACAAAAAAGAATAAAACAATCACAACAATTTAATTCAATTAATTATTATTGCTGTCAATAAAAGGACACGTCCCTTAACAGCTCTCATTATCAGATTGATGCTCATATGAACTTTTTTCATTTATGCTTACACAGTAGTATTATTGGAATTATTTTATTTTAATTGCGACAGAGAGAAGAGAAGACCATGTTCTTATCTCTGCTACATTAATAAATAAATGTTGTGAGACGATCATTTAGAATTATGGGATACCATGTTTGGAAAAACTTCTTGACAAATGAATACTTAAAATTTCAAGAGAAAATGGAAGGACTGAACTGAACGGCATATCCCCCCCCCCCCCTAGATTTAACCTAATTCGCTCGTTAACAACAAGTGCCATAAAAGGAGACACATTTTAAAATATAACAGTATCACAGCAGACCTGTAGCATATTGGTTTTCAAAATTAAAATTTAACTCAAGAGTTTGCGTTAAAATACGATGTCATGCATTCAATAGCAAAAATTCAAATTCACTAAAGATTGAGTTACAACACTTACACGAGGCGTGTCCGTAAAATAAGGTCTCCAATTTTATTTAATATAGCAAACATGTTTCCTGTCAATGAATGTTACATTGATGGAAAGGCGGAACCTACAGCTATTTTTCAACGTAATCATCATTGCGATCGATGCAATTTTGCATGCGCTGTGGCAGTATTTGTATACTTTTGACATAGCACTCTCCCACCAAGTTGCGCAAGTAGCGCTCAACCTCGTTTTTCAAATCATCGTCGGTCTGGAAATGTGTTCCACTCAGGTGTGACTTCAACTCACGAAACAGATGATAATTACTAGGTGCTACGTCTGGACTGTAGGGGGAATGGGTGAGGATGTCGCTTCAACACGTTTCCGTTTATGGTCTTCGGTGAGCATTTTGGGGACCCACCTCGCACACACCTTGCGATAAGGCAAATGTTCAGTCAAAATCTTGTCAATCGTAGTCTTACTGACTTCAGGGATAAGTTCGAAAAGCTCGCGAACTGTCACACGCCGATCTTTAAGCATTTTTGCTCCACTTTTGCAATTGTTTCGGCTGAAACCGAAGGCCGACAAGAACGCTGTTCGTCGTGGACGTCTGTACGTCCGTCTTTGAACTCTTTAACCCACTTTCGCACGTTTTTGACGTCCATACACTGTGGCCCATAGACTTCGCATAACTGACGATAAATTTCGTTGGTGTAGTGCCCTTGGCACTCAAAAAATCGATCACTGCACGTAACTCGCACTGGGCGGTGGAAGTGATAGGAAGCTCCAACGCAAACGGCTGCCCAGCCAAGACTAATGGTTTCAACGGGTTCGTTGTGGTGGGGATTTGAAGGGGTGAAGCCAAGCTACACGCCAGTGTTGCCGAATCCCGTGTAATAGCGTTCCTCACGGCTCCAGCGCCTTGGAGACCTTATTTTACGGAAACGCCTCATACAAGAAAATCTCTCAGAGTATATAGCACAACCAATACAGAGCAATTGCTTGAACCACCAACAAAACCACTTTTTTTTCCGCATGACGCTCTGCTGTACTGTTTCATTGTTCACGCGGAAAGTCATATGTATTAGATAAATCATCAGAATCTGCACATATGCTTGTTGGTTCGTTGAATGCAGAGATTCGTCAATGACTATCTGTCCACCTCTGCCCTTCTCTCTCTCTCTCTCTCTCTCTCTCTCTCTCTCTCTCTCTCTCTCTCTCTCTCTCTCTCTCTCTCTCTCTCTCTCTCTCTCTCTCTCTCTCTCTCTCTCTCTCTCTCTCTCTCTCTCTCTCTCTCTCTCGCTCTCTTTTTTCCACTCTCCTTTTCACCACCTGTCCGAATCTCCAATTTGCAGCCTGCCTCACTTCATGTCACTCTGTATATGCCTACTATGTGAAGTAACTACCGGCAACAAAACTGCGTCCTTGAGGTTAAAAAAATTAAAACACGTATAAAACATTTAACAGTAGATAAAATCGTTATCTCTTCCTAACGCCTGCAATGCGATTAGAAAATAGTAAATGTTTCTCGTGTAACTGGTTTATTGCACTAATAATAATAATAATAATAATAATAATAATAATAATAATAATAATAATAATAATAATAATAATAATAATAATAATAATAATAATAATAATAATAATAATAATAATAATAATAATAATAATAATAATAATAATAATAATAATAATAATAATAATAATAATAATAATAATAATAATAATAATAATAATAATAATAATAATAATAATAATAATAATAATAATAATAATAATAATAATAATAATAATAATAATAATAATAATAATAATAATAATAATAATAATAATAATAATAATAATAATAATAATAATAATAATAATAATAATAATAATAATAATAATAATAATAATAATAATAATAATAATAATAATAATAATAATAATAATAATAATAATAATAATAATAATAATAATAATAATAATAATAATAATAATAATAGTCTTCTGAATTATAATTATGTATTCAATAATAATCTTCACATTTTATTTGTATCCAATAAATTTTGATGGAGGAATCATAGGAATTTTAATTTAAAAAATATCTTTTATCACATAAAATTTTGAAAAAGAACTGCAATTCTGATTCAAAAGTACTCATGTATAACACGGGATAAAACACCATAAAGCCTCAACATTCTAGAATGCCGTAAAATAATACATCAATTAACCCATTTACATAAAAGAGTGGTAATTCAATGGATTCCAGCCCATTGTGGAATAACAGCTGATTTTTTCTTGCCTAAAAAACGAAATAAACTTAATAAAGTAACACCTAGTTTGATTCCATTTTGTTCTTTCAAAATAGTAATGTCCAATAAATACACAAACAAAATCAATGAGCAATACACAAACAAAACATCTTTAACAAACTATTCTAACAAAAGTTTATTTTACTTGCTTCACGTTAACCAAGATAAACTTTGCGGTAGAATAGAAACAGAGGGTAGTCAAATCCTTTAAATTCTGTTGTACATATTGACTTTAACGAGATCTACCTTTTTCTGCACTAAGATTTTGTTTATCTCTTACAGTTTACGGTATGCGAAAGTCATCTGATGTGAAGAGGACTTCTATGTACATTCTCAGAAAATTGAAGATATATGTTAGACATACGATATTTTAATCAAAATTACACAAGAAATGTTTGAGGAAAAGAAAATACTCGAAAATGTTTCCATGTAAAGCGTAGTTTTCTGTGGAGGATTTTCTTGAAAAGCTACTTGTCGAAACCAGTTGGATTTGGTATTTAAACGGACTACTTGTTCTGAGTTATGCTGTTCACCCACCCACCCACCCAACCACCCACTCACCCACCCACCCACCCACCCACACACACACACACACACACACACACACATACACACACATACTCATACACACACACACACCCACACACACACACACACACACACACACACACACACACACACACACACACACACACACACACACACACACACTCAAACAAACAGACTTTTTTCTGAAAAAGCTGGATTTTTAATTCAGGGAATCTCAAATCAAGTATTTTCAGTAAAATCTCGACATCAAAGTTTTTTGTAGAAAGCCATACCTTCTCTACTTACTATGTACGCGGTAGAGAAAGGAAAGAAAAATGTAAAGTCTGTTTAGTTAACTCACGTCGGCCGCTGCCTTTGACGAACCCTTATAATTATTTTACAACTTCGGCCCTCCTTCTCCCAGTCCTATCTGCAAGGTTGGCACCTTTCTCGGCACGAAATGGGTATCGTACGAGATTTCGTCTAAATAAATTATCTTATGTCCATTACTGTAAAACTTCCTTAGTTTTGACGATATATATCCCCAAGCTTCAATTCTACTGGATTCCATAATAAACCTTAACTTATTCAAAGTGCGGTATTTGAAACCCAGCTCCTTTAGAAGGCCGCGCAAAGTGCAGTGCCCATAAGGAAAACCACAAATTTCTTGCAAATGTGCAACCAATTCGTCTAAGGTGGGCGTTCTCCCTTTTGCATAGAATCTATAAATTTCTCGGCGAATTAAATTGCATGTGAAATTATATACTTTAGAGAAACGTTTCCTTTTGTTTTCAGACTTGATCGTTGTCTTTGTTATTCCTTTCTTCACAATATTTCTTACTGTATTTCTGTGAATACCCAGAATTTATCATCAGGTTCATTGCACGACCCCTTACCAAGATTATTTTTCAGCACATATTTCTATGTATTCAAAACAAGCGCTTGAATTTGCTTAGAAACAGTCCCGTTATAACTTTGTTTTTTGAGCTTTTTCCTGTATTATAACTCGGCCCAGTTATCCACACTATTCTCATCACTTTGATTATTTTCACTTGACTGAAAGTAATCTACTACTTCGTTTGCATTTTCCATTGCATTTCCCTGCTACGGTCTCCAGATCGTGACACACAAGGAATTTCTGCACGTAATGAAACAGATCAACTGGAAGTTGGGACTTTGGCAACTGAGACTCCACGTGGAGTAAACATGCGACTGTCACTTCGAGAAAATCAGGGTTGCTCTTGGCCCTGAACGACAGTGTTCTATTTCTGAAGTGTGGAGATAGATTTATGACGGTCATTAGTGGACGGGAGGGTAGTTTCCTTTGAGGGCAAACTGCACTCGCGTTCTCTAGACAGACTCTACAAGGTTTAAGGGGAGCCAGCACGACATTCTGGGGTGAAATTTCACAAAATGAGTTATTACCAAAATAATATTCCCTGATGTTTGTAGAAGGAAATAACCATATTTATTTTCCTCTCCCATAGTTTTAAAAGACTTAAAAAGACTCATTTTGAAAAGGCTACACAGTGTACCACGCCCCTTATTAGCCATTTCTGTGTGCCCTCCTTGGTTGTAACCTTATTGAAGCTATATTCCAGAGCATACCCTTATTAGGAAAGGAAGTCCTTGTTCTTTCTATTAATATTAATCTGTGCATCTGATGTTAACTCTTCCATGCTTTCTTTACTATGTTTTGAATTACTAGTACAGTATTCAAGATGAGAAGGAGCAATAATTTTGGTGTAAGAATTCGGCAAGGGAACCAGTATAAATAGTTTAAGTAATCCCGATTACACAATTAAAGAGTTGCAACTTCCAAAATGGAAAAAGTGTAGTAACAAATGACAATATATTGACTTTGTCAAACCCATTCTCAAATATTGGCGATAAATGTGAAATGAAAATTGGTTCTTCAAGGAAAAGTTGGTTTCTTCATTGTGTAATGGCAGTGATGACAATTTAACTAAAGTAAATAATATTAGATCAAGAAGTTTTCAGTTAGTAGATACAGCTTTGTACAGTGTAAATTTTGTGAAAATTAAAAATATTTTCATATCAGAGGATACCAAGAAATGAATTGAAACATCCAGAACTATTGAAAATGGTGCGGAAGTAAATGTAAGGTTTGCTTATGACTTGAAAAGTATTGGCAAGGGAATTGAGGCAGGTAAGACATTGACTGCTGTTCTGAATTTACAAGGCCGCCCCCCGCCAAATTTAATAAAATAATTAATAATACCATAGAGCAACTGACGATGGAGTCTAGGAAGAAGAGAAGGAGTGAAAAACGAAAGAGGAAGGATGCTGATGATGAAAAAGATACAGAGTATGGATCTGGGGAAATTCTGAGGTGTAGTTCCAACATAAGTGTTTTTTCTGTTTTATTTTTTTTTTTTTTTAATTTGGATGCGCTAATCTATAAAACTACTGCAGCTACAAGTCTACATTTTTTTTTCTGAAATTAAAGAAATACTTAAAATGTTTTCTAAAGTTGCTTGTAGAAAGATATGTGAAAATTTGAATAAAAAAATTATCTTGAATATTTGTAGGAGAAAATTCAAGACATTTATTTAAAAAATCACGTATCCTTTATTAAACTCCATAATAAGATCTATTATGTATAATGAATTTTTGATAGTTTTGTAAAATATCAAGTAAAAGTTTCAAATTGATATGTGCAGTAGTTCTTGAGTTAAGTGCAACAGAAAACTCTCATTTCAACATTGGTGAGATAGGCTGTTTCGGCTCCTCTTAATAAGACTAAATTTTCGTATTACGCCTCAGTCACATATGCCCGTCCGATATGACCTAACGTTGGAGGACGTAAATTACAACAACAAAAAAGCCACATATGTGTTATAATAGGCTCCCCCAGGAAGTGGCTAAACTCTTTTCCCATCCCGTAGAGATATAAGTTGGAACTCGAATGTATGGATTGAGCAAGTCATGCGTTTTAAGTATCTAGGAACTGAGGAAACTAATTGGGGTACCCTACAAAATGAAATTATATGTCAAGCTAATAAAGCAACCAGAATAACAGTTTAGGTTTAGGTTTAATGAATGGGGAGGGCCATGAAGTTCCCTGTGCACTGCAACCGTTTCTAATCTATTGTGCTTCCCCTCATCTAATCTTCAAGAATACCAGAATGCTTGATAAAAGAAGCCAGCTTCTTGGGAGAGACCATTGATAGTTCATGTTAAAATGTTTAACATGTGCTGCTAGTGCTGCTAGTGATTCACAGAGAGCTAGCAGATGAAACACTAATTCATCTGCTTTATGGCATCTTCTGCAGGTTGGATCAACTTGTTAACCCACACAGAAATACCCTCGCAGCTGGCAGTATCCAGTTGTTAGGCCTACTATCCAGCTGTCCCTTTTGAGCAGTGCTTTGATCCTGCTTTTGATGATATTCATCATCATCATCTTTGATTGCTTATGTCCTGTTAACAGACAACCAGTATCATTGTGTTTCCTGTCAGTCCAATCCTGAATTGCTCCTCTGACATAGCCTCCTAGGCAGGTTCAATACCCACAAAATATCTGATGGATCCCTGTTTGTCCAAGTCATCAGCCCTCATATTGCCGTGGATTCCCCTATGTCCTGGCACATGTGTTCAGCCAGTTCCATTAGGGCTTCCTCACATTCGAGTACAGTTTGGGTTTGTACCTTCAAGGCAGCCTGACTGTCTGAAAGTATAGTAATGTATCTGTTCCGATATCCCTCACTAATGCTTCCCCATACTATATGTATATATAAATTCAGTAAAATAAAATTTAACATTGACAATGCACTATTATACATCCTGTACAAATACATGAAATTGCTGACCTAAGATTTACTCGCTGACTCAGGTCCCCTGGCATAAGCCTTTGGTTTTCCTGATCAGCTTGATGTCATTTCTTCTTGACCTTCGCTTCTTTTACCCTAACCCACTTTTCTCTTATCCTATATAAGAAATCTCCTATACATCTATTTTTCTTTTCTCCCATCCCTGTTAGCATGCGTACCGCCAATATCTCTTTACTTACACTGTCCCATTTCTTATCCCATATTTTTCTCCTGTAATTTGTTAGCTCCTTACATTCTATCAGGTAATGAACAGTGCTCTCTCTATCTCCACAAAATTCACATATTCCTACCTCATTACTTCTCAACCCTTTTAAGTATAATATTCCTAGCCTCATCCAAGCTATGCCTTCTCTTCCACTTTTGCCACATTCATCTATATATTTTTCCCTATCCCATTCTGTCTTTAATTGCTTATAAAATTTCAAAGATTTCTTTTCTTCTATACTTTCCCATATTTCTTGCCTATCTATGTCTTGTAGTCTAGTTCTCATTTCCTTCCAAAAACCGCTATAATTTGTCTCCTCTGCACTCCATAGATCTCCCATGCCTATCTTTAATATCATTCTTTCCAATTCCGACCACAAACTATTTGTATTTTTAATGCTTTTCTGTGTTTCATGCACATATTCAATAATTCTCCTTTCTGCCCTTTAATACACTTATACCAGAATTTGAATATTCTCTCTATTATTATTGCCCTCCTTTTTGTATTACCTAGCTCTAGTAATGCCAACTCTCTTGGTGCCAATTTTGGCAGCCGTAGTAGTTCTTTGCAAAACAATCCGTACATTTGGTCTAATTGTGTTCCTATCTCTGATGTGCCCCATACCTCCACTGCATACATTGTTCTGGCTTCAACGATCGCTTTATACGTTCTTTCTAATCATCTAACTGACATTTCCAGTTTATGTTTACATATTCTTACTCCTGACATTGCCGTCCTGCCATTAGCTATCACTTTTCTGGCTTGTGCAGCCCATCCTCCACTGCTACACATCCTTACACCTAAATAGTCATACTCGGTTACCACTTCTACCTTTTGGTCTCCTATGAATCATTCCTCTCCTTTACTAAGTATGGATCCTCTTTTGAATACCATTATTTTGTATTTTTTGCTGTTTATTCTTAGTCCCCAGTAAGCGCACAACCTAAGGATTGCCTCAATTGATTTTTGTAGACCTATTACGGAAATTGCTCCTACCGTTAAATCATCCACGTACTATAAACCAGGGATCTCTTTGTTCATTATTATTGGGCAATGGGCATTGCTTTCCTTAACCCTCTCTATTATGTCGTCTATAAATAAATTGAATAGTATAGGACTCAATTTTCATCCATGTCTTAAGCCTAACTTCTGTTCGGCTTCTTCTGATAATACATTCAACCCACATCTTATTCTGAATTTCACCCCACTATAAATTTTATCAATTTCGTTTATAAACTTCTCGCTCACCCCTTTTCTTCTTAGTTTCCATCTTAAAGCCCCCTTGTTTATCGTATATGAATGATTTAGTCAGGAAGAATAAATACTTATGGAAAACAAAACCAGAATTTACAAAATAGTAATACCGCCAATACTGACGTATGCCTCTGACTCGAACTGATAAAGGAAAACGAAACACATCTTAAAAAGACGCCGGATCAGTGTCCTAATGAAAATGCTACATAAGCCAATGAAAGATAAAATTAAAACTAAGTAGACATTCAGATATTCAATCAATGTAGAATGGATGAATAAGATAATATTTTAATAGAGCCTGTATCATATAGAAAGGTTCACTTCTTAAGATGTAACTTCAAGCCAATGAAGTAATGTTGCGTGTCTTTGGTACCTGCTTAGGCACCTGCAGATAATTTCTGAAATTATTCTCTTTACTATGTGTTACTTCATTTACATATCAACTACTCAGGAGTCGCAGTAAAAGTTTATACTTCAACATAGAATCAGACAGAAAAGTGCTGTGTAATGGTTGGGATTTTAATTATGGATATTCGCTTTTCTGCCGTTGTTATAAATGACAATGTCTACCATCTATGAATCTTTTAGCTTACGCCCAGCATATGCGGGAAAAAAACAATTATATTTTTCTAAATGCCCTTTAACTCGTTATATCATATCGGACGGTGAATAAATGAAATTGGTCAAATGAGTCCGAGGCAAAAGAGCTGTAAGTTTACCACATAAACTGTTATTACGGTAGCTAATAATACCCTTATCCGGTAGCTCACGCTAACCGAGATTCGAACTCGAGACCTCTTGAATGTTGAGTAGACACACTACACCCACACAACGAGATGGGCTCAATTGTTACTGATTGCTAATAATGGTTAACGATGAACCCCGTGCCTTGAAAATACTCGCGAGGTTGTTACACATAATTGGGATATATTACCTATAAATGAATCTGAGAGCGCCTTAACCGGGTAAAATATGAGTAGCTGATAGTTGCCCATGTTGTCATAGTACCACATTTGGATGGAACAACGTCATGGAGAAATACCAAACATAGTATTTCATAGTAGTAGTAGTAGTAGTAGTAGTAGTAGTAGTAGTAGTAGTAGTAGTAGTAGTAGTAGTAGTGGTAGTGGTAGTGGTAGTGGTAGTGGTAGTGGTAGTAGTAGTAGTAGTATTAGTAGTGGTAGTGGTAGTGGTAGTGGTAGTGGTAGTGGTAGTAGTAGTAGTAGTAGTAGTAGTAGTAGTAGTAGTGGTAGTGGTAGTGGTAGTGGTAGTAGTAGTAGTAGTAGTAGTAGTAGTAGTAGTAGTAGTAGTAGTAGTAGTAGTAGTAGTAGTAGTAGTAGTAGTAGTAGTAGTAGTAGTAGTAGTAGTAGTATTTAGTATTTCATCTTCCAACGAATTTGATTAAAATACCATAGCTTAAGATATTTTATAACAAGTGAAACATACCTTAAATTTTCTGAAGTAGTCTCTTCATTCTGAATGACTGTATAACCTATAGAAAGCCCGCCTCGGTTAGTAGATGGTGGTGTGTCTGCCTCACATTCAAGGGGTCCCGAGCTCGAATCTCGGTCAGGGTGAGTTACTTGATAAGGTTTTTCTGGGGTTTTCCCTTATCCTTCAAGACGAATGTCGGGTAACTCTAAGCTCCATGGACCCTAGACTTATTTGAGCATCATTTCACCCAGTTCATTCACTGTCAGATATAAGTTAACGCTGGAGGACGTAAATTACAACAACAAAAAACTATACAAAATGTTACAAAAAGGTACAGCCAAACTTTCAGGAAACATTCCTCACACACAAAGAAAGAAAATATATTATGTGGAAATGTGACCGGAAACGCTTAATTTCCATGTTAGAGCTCATTTTAGTATTTCTCTTTAAATTTAAATTGAAATCATTCGTGCAGACAATTGTCAAAATACCCCATTGTTTCGTTTGTATGTACTGTACTTCCTCGATTCACCGCCAGTTGTCCCAATTGAAGGAAGGTAATGTTGACTGCAGTGCTTGTGTTGACATGCGACTCATTGCTCTACATTGCTCAACTGGTTAGTGTTAATCACGAACGTGGTTTTGCAGTCAGTGCAATGTTTACAAATGCGGAGTTGGCAGATGCCCATTTGATGTATGGATTAGCACGGGACAATAGCCGCGACGCGGTACGTTTGTATCGAGACAGATTTCCAGAACGAAGGTGTCCCGACCGGAAGACGTTCGAAGCAATTGATCGGCATCTCTGGGAGCACGGAACATTCCAGCCTATGACTCGCGACTGGGGAAGACCTAGAACGACGAGGACACCTGCAATAGACGAGGCAAATCTTCTTGCAGTTGACGATAATCCTAATGTCAGCATCAGAGAAGTTGCTGCTGTACAAGGTAACGTTGACCACGTCACTGTATGGAGAGTGCTACGGGAGAACCAGTTGTATCCGTACCATGTACAGCGTGTGCAGGCACTATCAGCGGCTGACTGGCCTCCACGGGTACACTTCTGCGAATGGTTCCTCCAACAATGTACCAATCCTTATTTCAGTGCAAATGTTCTCTTTACGGATGAGGCTTCATTTAAACGTGATCAAATTGTAAATTTTCACAATCAACATGTGTGGGCTGACGAGAATCCGCACGCAATTGTGCAATCACGTCATCAACACAGATTTTCTGTGAACGTTTGGGCAGGAATTGTTGGTGATGTCTTGATTGGGCCTCATGTTCTTCCACCTACGCTCAATGGAGCACGTTATCAAGATTTCATACGGGATACTCTACCTGTGCTGCTAGAAGATGTGCCTTTACAAGTACGACACAACATGTGGTTCATGCACGATGGAGCTCCTGCACATTTCAGTCGAAGTGTTCGTACGCTTCTGAACAACAGATTCGGTGACCAATGGATTGGTAGAGGCGGACCAATTCCATGGCCTCCACGCTCTCCTGACCTCAACCCTCTTGACTTTCATTTATGGGGGCATTTAAAAGCTCTTGTCTACGCAGCCCCGGTACCAAATGTAGAGACTCTTCGTGCTCGTATTGTGGACGGCTGTGATACAATACGCCATTCTCCAGGGCTGCATCAGTGCATCAGGGAGTCCATGCGACGGAGGATGGATGCATGTATGCTCGCTAACGGAGGACATTTTGAACATTTCCTGTAACAAAGTGTTTGAAGTCACGCTGGTACGTTCTGTTGTCGTGTGTTTCCATTCCATGATTAATGTGATTTGAAGAGAAGTAATAAAATGAGCTCTAACATGGAAATTAAGCGTTTCCGGTCACATGTCTACATATTTTCTTTCTTTGTGTGTGAGGAATGTTTCCTGAAAGTTTGGCCGTACCTTTTTGTAACATCCTGTATAAGAAGTCTTACTACACAAAAATGTAGACGTTAAAATTCACAGTTATATGAAAGCTTTTATGGAGATATTTTGGGATATTCCTGTTTGAATTCTCAAATACTTAGACTTTCCTCAAACAGGAAGTCCTTATTCTCGTCTCCCTCTTCCTGGCAATAAGCGCGCGCGCACACGCACACACACACGCACGCACACACACGTTTTGACCACAGCTCAGTCTGCTACATTCCTAATTCGCATTTATCAATAAAACATCTAATAAAACGATGACGTTTTAAGTATTTAGGCATAGAATTAGATGGAAAATTACTTCTAGACAGCCATATGAAATTTATAAAAGAAAAGACAGTAAAAGTAGTTATAAAATTAGCGTTAACTGTACATAAGAGCTATAGAATTCCTTTCACAGCAACAAGGATATACCACATTACTTTTGTAATAGGTGTAACATGATATGGTGCAAGTATATGGACACATAGAGGTTGAGGGTCAAATCCTGTGCAAATTTAATCCGAAAAACTCAGAAGCAAATACTACTTCGCAGCAGCGGAGCTACAAAAGCGACATCTACTTTGGCTCTACTAATAGTAGCGGGAATTCGACTTAGTGAATGTACAATTAGGTTAAGGGGGTACAACTTACTGGCTAAAGAAGGAAGAATATGGGAATGTTTTTAAAATTATGGGGAAAAAGATGCAGTACTAAGAAAGAAGTGATTAATTATTTATTATAGGAATGACAAGAAGAGTGAGGTAATGCACAGGTAGGATGAAGAGTACAGGATTTATTTCCAGAGATTAAAGAGAGGCTAAAATTGGAACATATAATACCAAGAAAAGGATTTTTTTTGTCACTTTGCTACAGGTCATGGCCCATATAATGCATATTTAAAAAGAAAAGGAAAGAAGAACTCAGATTTGTGTGAGCAAAGTAACTGTTTAGATTCGCCTGAAAATGTTATTTTTGAGTGCAATAAATATAGTGAATTAGTAGAAGACGGTCGAAGGAAACTTCAAGGAAAATGCTTATGGAACATCTTAAAGGAAGCACAAGATTATGCACATTTATAAAGTATATATCGGATAATATCCGCTAAGACGTTAGAGGAATATACGACCCGCGACAAAAGAGTTGAAGAAATAAATATATTAATACTTCTTCCTACAAGAAATGAATATTCACTAAGAGATCGTGGGAGGGAAATAATAGGACCAAGAGAAACTAAATAGATACACTATCAGACGTGAGAAGACCTAATTTAACACCCACGACGGATGACTAGAAGACGCTAGTTACGGATATCGGAAGGATGAGCAGAAGCTACCGAAAGAAGGAGAACCCCAGGAGAGCAAGAACAGATGAGGTATATGGAGAGAATCAGAGCGGACATACACAAATGCTTATGTAAAAGAGGATATATGATAACCCGGATAACTGGAACGGTCGAACCAGCTCCTTCTACTGATGCCAGTCCCTTTAGGAGATGGATGCCATTAGGAGGAAGCTTTGGATACCAGTTGCAGAAGAGGGTATTTAAAATTTCAAGAAACTGTCTTTCGTAGTTTGTTATAGTAATTAAAGCTGTAGCAGAAACCTAGATTTGAATTATATTACTGGAGTAGAAGTAAAGTAGAAGAAAGACTGCTTTTAAATAAATTAGATGAGTAGATTTGTAAGGTTACTGGAATGCAGTAACCTGTAGTTTACCTATCATTGGCAGATGAAAAGCGAAGCGGACGGCCGGTGACTGCAGTGACTCCATGCAACATTCAGCGAGTCGATGACATCATTCGTGGTGATCGCCGGGTAACAACAGGTGAATTGTGTCGCATTACCTCCCTGAGTAAAGGCAGTGTGATGACGATTATTCAAAAAACTGGGTTACTCAAAAGTTTGTTCACGTTGGGTACCAAGAATGTTAACCGCCCAAAACAAAGAAACAAGGAAAACAATAGCCTCCGAACACTTGCAGCGCTTCAATTTGGAGGGAGAGGAGCTTCCGGAGAAAATTGTTACTGGAGACGAAACGTGATATAATTTTTTTCAACCTGAATCAAAGAGGCAGTCAATGGAATGGCATCACACAACGTCACCGAAGAAAAAAAAATAAAAAATCAGCGGTTGGTAGGGAAAGTTATGGCGACAGTGTTTTGGGATGCAGAGGGTGTGCTTATGATTGATTTTTTGGAGCAGGGAGGCACAATAAATTCTGCCCAATGCGTCAGAACTCTCAAAAAGCTGAAAGCACGTCTTCGCCGAGTTCGCCCAACAAAAATTATGGCGGATGTTCTTCTTTTGCATGACAATGCAAGACCGCACACCAGCCGTTACAGCACTGCAGAAATTGAGAAATTGGGATGGCAAGTCTTATCTCACCCCCCATACAGCCCTGAGCTGGCACCATCAGACTTCCATCTGTTCCGGCCACTAAAGGAAGCTCATCGTGGGATTCATTTTGAAGATGAGGAGGCTGTGAAAACGTCCGTGCGTCAATGGCTTAGAAAGCAAGAGCGTGTGTTTTACCACACTGGAATACATGCCCTAGTTAAAAGGTGGACCAAAACTGTGGAAAAGGACGGAGATTATATTGAATAGTGACAAATTAATCGCCAGTGTTGTGGATTTCAAGCTATGTAAATTGGATTTAATTTTCTTGGCAATTAAAAGAGAAAAATAGGAGGCATGACGTTTTGACCCACCCTCGTATTAAGTATATTTCTTCGAGATATATTTCGGCACAACAAATTTGAGTTTCGTCAGGTCGTTTATGGCGCTCTAGAGTAACGGTCTGCTCGGAGCTAGGTTGTCAGCATGCAAGTTTGCAACATGAAGATTTATTGCTAGTAAATTACCCAGAATTTACCTCTAATCACCGGAGAAAGGAAAGAAAAAGAAACCTAGAGTGAGATTCGGCAGGTAATATAAGCCACGCAAAAACCTAATCATCGCGAACACCTTACCTACCTCAGCTCCGCGATGAGCCATGTGATGACTGTCATTAACTTGTATGGAAATGAGCCCTAATTAAAAATCACTCAAGGATACTTGTTTACTATAACGTTCTCTCTACATTACTTTGCTAGTTTTTTGTGGTTGTGGTCATCAAGAACATGTAGTTTGTACAAAGTTGCTTGGTTGTATTTTAACATTTTCACCGTTTCTCTCATTTTCTGTTAAGAAACACCCAATGAAGTTTGCTTATTAAACTATGAGAGCATTTAATATTTCTACGGAAACCTAAGTTCAAAGTTCTTAATTTTCCTGATGGAAGTTCGTGATTTCTCAGACTATACTTTATAAAATAAAATTGCTTTTATGAATCTAAAGTATATCAAAATAGCGCAGTAGCCTAAGAAATATGATCTAGCAATATTATGACGAGCAAAAGTGTTAGTTGTAAAATAAATTAGTTGCTCAATTGGTGATATTTCATAGTTTAAGGATAAAATGCATATTGTAATGAAGTTAAACTACAGTTTTTTTTTTGTTTTTTTTTTTGTGATTTACGTCCTCCAACGTTAAATCATATCGGACGGTGAATGAATTGGATGAAATGAAGCTCAAATGAGTGCAGGGTCCATGGAGTTTAGAGTTACCCGACATTCGTCTTGAAGGATAAGAGAAACCCCGGAAAAACCTTATCCAGGTAACTCACCCCGACCGAGATTCGAACTCGGGACCTCTTGAACGTGAGGCAGACATGCTACCACCACGCTACCGAGGCGGGCTATAAACTACAGTAATTGTGGTTCTTATTCGAGAGAGGTTTCTCTGTGTTACTGTGCGATGCTCGATTTAGGGAGATACCAGCTTCAAGCCCCTAATCGACCATGGATTTTCCTTGGTTTTCCCTGGTCCTTAAGCCAATGTTAGAATGAAGTTAGAATTATCTTAAGAGTTATTTTTTTAAATCATCCTTTGTCTATAGGATTAATTCTATTTGTTCAAGAAATGTCTGTTTAATTAGAGGTAAATATATCTTTAATATTTTTAGTTTCTTATGTATTATTCTTGATTTACTTAGGATTCATAGAAATTTACATATACACTAAAGTTAAAATTAAGAATAAATCATACCACAATATCCTTTCTATAATGTCTTTTTCCTTCCCTTTCCTCCTCATCTTTCGAGTGTGCTTCTAAATGCGTGGGGTATACGCTAATGGAGGATGGTGTGGAAGGAAACAGTTTTCACCGCAGACATTAGAGGGCTGTTTAGTCGACGGGTCGTTCAGCTCCAGTAATGGGAGAGCCTTGTCTGCAACTGCTAGAACATCCATGCCTATAACCTATACCTATATACCTATAACCTCCTATGTTCCTTCACTATCCCTTTCTCCTTGTGGTGGTAGACATAATGTACGTGCAGTGAGCAAGATGTTCTCCGTTGCATATATAGTTATGAACTTATGAGCCTAAGTTAAAGTAAAAAAATATTACCCACCGACAGCAAAAAAAAAAAGTACTTCGAAAATAGATATCTATTTAAGCTAATAAAAGAGGATCACGTTCAAAATTTACAATTTCGTTTGCATGTGGTTGTAAGTGCTAAAATAAAGCGTTTCACCCTACGAGATCATTAAAATGCTATAAAATACATGATAGCCTTTTCTAAACACACATTTCTCGCACAATTTGCAATACTTTACCACCAGTCAAAAATATTTTTTGGCCATATTGAGACAGTGTTGTAATTTTACTTGACATTTTAAACATTTTTAGGCATTTTTAGCCATTTAGATCTCTTTTTCTGAAATACACTCTTTTTCATCTTCAACAAGGTTTAGTAACAACTGGGACACTTGTCTGGCGGCTAAATTATAAAGACGAGCTTAAATATTTCCAGCACAAACTCACTGACACGTAAGAGTAAGGCACGAGGGCTGTTCAATAAAGAATGATCACAATTTTTTACGGTCATAATTGTTAGCACTAAAATTCAATCTTATTATATTCTGTTAGCTTAATGTGAAACAAACACGCCGGAGCAGTTTCATTGTTGGTACTCCTGGTCCGAGCCAGTGAGAACCAGGACAGTTCAGACATGTTATTAAACTATGAGACCACTGTAATGGAGGTAACATGCAGTTAAAGTTGATGTTAGAGGAAGATCCGGAGTTTCTTTCAAACGTAATCACTGCTGATGAAACTTGGCTACATCATTTTGATCCTGAGACTAAACAGCAAAGCTCAGTGTGGAAATCTCCTTCATCACCAACCTCCAAAAAGCAAAAGTGGTTGCTTCGGCTAGGAAAGTTATGGTCATCTCATTCTTTGATATTCATGGAATGGTTTATCAGCATGTTGTACCTGCACACACATCAGTAACTGGACAGTACTACAGGGATGTCCTGAAAACATTGCTAGTCCATATCAGGCACTTAAAGACCACATTTCCGTGAAGCAGGCTGGATGGTGCACCACGATAATGCGCGGCCGCATATTGCCAATGTTATTGCTGAATATCTTCCAAACATCAACGTGAAGTGCATCTCTCATCCACCCTATAGTCCGGATTTAGCCCCATGTGACTTTTTTCTATTCCCTAACTTGAAGAAACGCCTTCGTGATAGGCATTATCCATCGTCAGAAGCAGTGGTGAAGGCTGCGGAGGTGATTTTGAAGTATCTCTAAAAAATTGGTTGCCATCATGTCTTTGAAGAATGGCAGAAACGCTGGGACAAGTGCATCGCATCCAGGAAAGACTATTTTGAGAAGGACGTCAAAATTATGAATATGAGTAAAGGTACATTGAAGATGATTGTTGTCTTCCGGGCTTATGGGCCGTGGTCTAGAAGTTCTTGAAGGAACCGACGTTTCTCCAGAAGCTGCGCCTAGCATCCTCAGGGTTGATCCGTTCGCTGTAGAAGTCAGGAGTCGCATGAAGCCGGTGTCCGCACGTCCTAATTTATATTGGCTGATCTGCCTTTTCCCCACCCCTTTCCAGCCAATATAAATTAGGACTTCTACAGCGGACGGATCAACCCTGAGGATGCTAGGCGCAGCTCCTGGAGAAACGTCGGTTCCTTCAAGAACTTCTAGACCACGGCCCATAAGCCCGGAAGACAACATTCATCTTCAAGACGCCGGCCGTGAAAGCCTCAGCTTATATAAAGGTACATTGTCAAAAAAAATTGTGATCATTCTTTATTGAACAGCCCTCGTACATACTGTGAATTCAAATGAAAAGGGAGGAGGTGGATTTTATAGTTTTCCAGAAAACAAAACGATATATGTCATTAAGACTCAAATGAGTTTCGAAGTAAAAAAGTTACATAAAATAAGGCCTTACTTCTTTAAATAATGGTAAAGTGTAGCGACCTTACCCTCTGCACTGTCGTGTCTCCTTGAGACGATCGCCCTTTGTCTCCTCTCGTCTCATCCTTCTTCCCGGGGCTGCCCCACGTGCGGCATCGGTACTAGACCAAGTTTGGATCTCCGTGTCGAATCCCCTCCGTAGCGTAGTCCAGTCCAGTCTTGAAAAAATAAAAAACAACATAAACACATAAATATACCCATTTAATTATTGAAATGTGCATCGTAAGAGGCAGAATTGTGAGCGGAGAGTAAAGGTATTTCAAGAAACAAGTTGCAGAATGACGTAACCCTAATTTAAAATAAGTGAATACTACAGGAGCCTTAAATTAAAAATGCTTGTACATAAAACATCATGACGTAAATGGTATGCTAACTTATGAAGAATCAGAAGGGTGAACCAGAATCTTATTTAAATAGAATTCTACACAAACAAGTTAAAAAGTTTCTACTGAATAATCAAGACTTCATATCCATTCCCAGAAAACTCAAGAAGTACATATTATTTGTTGTGTGAATGACATTTCAAACCAAACCGTTGAAGTACTCTCTGAGAAACTCAAAATGATGACAACTTTCTCATGTAAAGGGTGAATTCATGAGAGTTTTCATGTCGAATCGCTGGAATATACAGAATTTATATACCCAACTTGGTATATAACCGAGTTTCTATTTTTAATTAAGACACACAACACATCGTCTCTCTTTATAATATTTTATTAATACGACTATACTTTAGAATTTTCTCTCTGTTGCTGCAAGAATGTTTAAAGTGAAGATGAACCTTTCTGAAGTCACTGTATGCCATACTTCTTCCTTACTTTCATGAAAGGCAATTAAACTGCTTTTGGCTCTACAAATTAGACTCATTTCTTAAAGCAGTAACCACTGCGGATAACGTTTCCAGAACGAGTGTAGACCTTGTACTTGTTCCAACTCTCCTTTTAAACCAACAGCTTTTTCATTGCCTAAGTCTAATTAATCAAACATTGCATAGCTACTGAAGAAAGGCCAATATCCGCATTGCTATATGTCGAAGCACATCCCGTTTATGGTACGCATTGACAGGCACGCCTTGTGTGCACAGACTCCAACATGGATCACTGACATGTAGAAATGGGTTCTCTCGCGTGATGAATCACGGTTTCAACCCAACCGTGCTGATAATATAGCAAAAACAGCGTGAGTTGAGTAGGCTTTCCTTGCAGCAACTATTAATCTGCGTTGGAATGTATGAGTTTGCTTGTCTGTTGCAGTTGACTGGGC
Organism: Mantis religiosa; assembly: GCA_030765055.1. Lineage (NCBI taxonomy): Eukaryota > Metazoa > Arthropoda > Insecta > Mantodea > Mantidae > Mantis > Mantis religiosa. The sequence goes on along the minus strand of CM060951.1, from coordinate 54,194,834 downwards.
ACATACATTGATCATAGTATATGAGGCTCAGAGGTTTGACGAATGTGATGATCGAATTCACCATTTCGCATTAGAGGCCCAGCTTGTCCACTAAATTCATTTGAATATCTACTATCTCTTGATAAATTAACACAGCAAGAATACGCGGATTACAGTTAACATGTATTCGTAGATACGACTCGTATTCTATCTCGGTAACTTTAATCTAGTTTCAGAGGAAAATTATACTGGCTGCATTTTCTATAAACACACACACGCGCACACGCAAACTGAATGTAAGTTGTAAGCTATACTATTAAATTGTTACAGTTCTTTCAAAACGTAAATTATATTAGTAATTAAACACGTAGTAATCATTCTAATGAACGAAATGCAGCCGGGGTAATTTGTGCTACTCATATTCGTTTGGTGGACCAACATGACAAATTCTGTCGATGTCCCCTTGGAAGAGAAAACTAAAAGCTGAGTGCAGACGAGTGATGGAAGGCAGGCTACACGCCCTTCATGGACAAGAAAGATGGAGAAAAGTCTACACAGGTAGTATGCTCCGGTGCGCCATATGAGATATATTGGCAGCGGAAGTGGGACATCATCTAAAAATTTGATTCTCTTAGATGCGTGTGCAGGAAGTTCTCCACAGATATTGCCTTCCAGAAAAATTGGTTCAATAAGATGATCTAAATCCAGCATCATACATTCAGCTTCCATCAACTCTGGTATGATGTTCTGTCCAGTAACTGTTGTGCTGGATCAGACTGCCAGTATTGAACATCAACTTCACGAATAAAATCCGGCGGTTGTTAGAAGTACCGTCGCATCCTAAAGAATAGGCAGTTGTGTATAAATTTCTGGAATCAAAGAGGTAGGCAAGAATGCCACTTCCCTCCTCGAATTATTCGATGCAAGAAGTGCTTCGTCCTAATTAGATTGTGGCTTGTCTAATGCTCATTTGGGACCTTCACGAAAGAAAACCATTACCATCTTCCTAACACCCATCAAAAAGCGGCCTTGGAGCGTTGACCGGTGTAGAGTTCCCTACGTCTACAGTCGCCCAAAGTGTGTCCGAGGGGACGACACGAAGGCAAACCATTGTTGAAACATCTTCGGGCAGGGGAAAGGTATTCTACAGCCTCACCTGCTATTTTTACCACTACTACTTATACTTCGTTAGTGTAAGTGTTCATTTCTTTCATTGCGTGTGCCCCTCTGGACATAAGAACTAATGCATTTATGCCGAAATGAACATTCAAAGAACGTATTCGTCCAGACTAGGATAATCTTTCTCGAAACGCTTAGATTATACAGGTTGTTTCAAAATGACACCGAACGAATATTGCCGTTGCGTAGTTTATAACTTAACTAGTCCGAATTTCGGTGTCGCAGCTTCGAAATTCTGTCAGGTATACTTTTATACAGCTTTAAATATTACATGATTTTGTAAGTAGGCAGCTCAGGAACCACTGGTGTGCGAATCTCAAGTTATTACTGGGACGCACCAACCACGAAAACAAAAGCATTGCTCTTTATCAGTGACCCTAGCCTCCCTTACAGGTAATGGGGCAAAGGGCAGTTACTTGTGAAAAACTCGAATAATGAGTCGGACAGTTCCAAAGTTACTTATTTTGCTATCATCTTTATCGTACACTACTTTTAACCAGTTACTATAAAATCAACAGTTTCCTTTACGGATACAAATGCTTTATTTAGTATTATTAAATACAGTGAAGTAAAATGCTTGTCTCATTGCACAAAGCAATTAGTTTTGGTTAACTTTATGTACAAATCTTGGATATTGTTCTGTGTCCTTTTTATCATTTATAATTCCGTCCTCATTTTCACTAACATTAACTTCGCTCTAAAAGGTTTAAGATGCATATGTCCACCAGCTTGTTTCCCATCATGGACTGCTATAACGGAATTTTGAACACGTTAAACACTCATGAGCAATAATTAAGCAATAGCTTCTTTATTGCGGTTTCATATACCAAAGAACTTCTTAATAGTAGCAAGCTACCGTGGAGTATGCCGGTATGTTTACAAACAGCTACAGCACGCGGCACGGCGTGTGACCTATACCTGCGAACTCCGATAACGTGAGGCACGCGTCGTTGTTCCTGTCACTGCCCAATTCACACTCATTATGAAGCATATTTATGCATCTCTATTGGCGGTAAAAAACTATCTATATGTGTGACATAGGAGTTGAACAACTACTTCTATATGTTCGTTTGATGTTTTAAAATATCCTGTACACTTGTGTTTCGTACGCACCTTTTGTTTTTAGTTTTGCCTCAAGCATTTATACCTAAAACACAGATATAGAAATTGACATAGAAGAGAGATTCAAATTTATCAAGTTCTCTTCGTTAAACATCTGCCACCCCATTGTGTTGCGGAACTAGAAACAACTTTTTTTTTTGTAATTTACGTTCTCCAACGTTAAGTCATATCGGACGATGAATGGAATTGGGTGAAATGATGCTCGAAAGAGTCCAGAGTCCTTAGAGCTTTGAGTTACCCGACATTTGTCTTTCAGGATAAGGGAAAACCCCGGAAAACCTTATCCAAGTAACTCACCCTGACCGAGATTCGAACTCGGGACCTCTTGAACGTGAGGCAGACATGCTACCATCTACGCTACCGAGGTGGACAACAAGGTTATATCTAATAGGTGTCCCTTAGATGTATTATTCCTAACATCATCATCATCATCATCATTATTATTATTATTATTATTATTATTATTATTATTATTATTATTATTATTATTATTATTATTATTATTATTATTATTATTATTATTATTATTATTATTATTATTATTATTATTATTATTATTATTATTATTATTATTATTATTATTATTATTATTATTATTATTATTATTATTATTATTATTATTATTATTATTATTATTATTATTATTATTATTATTATTATTATTATTATTATTATTATTATTATTATTATTATTATTATTATTATTATTATTATTATTATTATTATTATTATTATTATTATTATTATTATTATTATTATTATTATTATTATTATTATTATTATTATTATTATTATTATTATTATTATTATTATTATTATTATTATTATTACCATTATTCAATAATTAATTAAGGGTGCATATTCCGTAATAATCGAAGCTAAATGTTAGTGCATCAAATATTCTCGGCTTGGTGACGTTTTACATGAAATAATGAAACAGAAGTAGATCAATTGTATGCACCGATAAAACAGTAGAGATCTTAGACTACCCCTGATGTCATTTGCATTGCCTATTCGAACAAAGTGCACGGTGATTCGGGGACACAGCTTATTATATATTTCGTGCTCATTTTACGAGTTAAGTGGGAGACTTGGCTGTATTATTTTCACAATAATACCTTTCCATGTTTTAAGCGATCCCACTATCTGACACGTCTACATTAATAAGAATAAGATCAGAGGGTTATTTTATATGGTCAAAATAAAATCATGAATTTTACAACTTGGAAATACCATATTTTGAACATGAATACTTATTTTAGTTTCTCTAGTACGTATTAAGTAGGTAGAAAGGGTATTACATTCCACTCCAAAATTCGATATAGAGATTTCACTGAACATGCACGTTTGAGGTCTCCTGAATATAAAGAGAACAAAAGAACATTTAGAAAAAAATATCCATGCGTTTCTTTGGTCGCGGGAGCACGTGGTGTGTATGTGAGTGGCTGAGTGAAAAGCACAACTCAAAACCCAGAAGTCGATTAAATACCCAACTTGGTATTTAAATTCGGTACTTCAGTCAGTATCTTCCAAGGATACCACAGAAGACTTTCAAGAAGATCTCCTCCATACTATCCCTTACATTGAACATTTTTCGAGAAGTTTGACTGTCTAAATAATAGCTCTGAATATAATGTACTTAAGATGTTCTCATGATAAATGAAATGTGTATCTTGAATTCTCTGGAAGCTATGATAAATACTTTTTTTGTGGAGCGAATCAATTCCGAGATATTCCTTGTTATTTGCCTGATTCTTACACTTTTTATCAAATGGAAAGTTCTTTGTTTTCTTTTTTTTATCGCTTGAGCACGTAAAGAGTACAACATTTCATAGCCATCGCCTTTGCAAAATTTGATTACCGCTTAAAGGCTACTGTATTCTCATATTTGTTAGAAAATTGGCAATAAGGCAATGTTTATCTCGATTAATTAAGAATTACAGGAATAACTGTTGAGCAGATAAAGAGTACAGTAAGTAATGTGTGAGAGACATCAAATTTTCATTAACGTAACATTTTTCATTAATGTTTCTCTGTATGAAAACGCATGTATGTTTGGAAACTGCTGTCAAGTTTATTAATTTCTGGAAATGTTCACCCAAAACGGTAATCTTGTTTTATTTCAAATACATCAGCAAAGGGAAATGTATTCAATCACCTGTTGACGTCACCGATAGCTAGGACATCTGAACATCTGTAAAAGTGTCAGCCATGTAATTCAGTATTGTCAATGATGTGACATGCTGAAACTATTTATACCTTTATAGCTGATTACATCAGAATTTCAGGTATGTCTCACTACTATCTTCAACATCATTTAAGTGATAAGCCCGCCTCGGTAGCGTGGTGGCAGCATGTCTGCCTCACATTCAAGAGGTCCCGAGTTCGAATCTCGGTCAGGGTGAGTTACCTGGATAAGGTTTTTTCCAGTGTTTTCCCCTATCCTGTAAGACGAATATCGGGTAATTCTAAGCTCCATGGACCCCGGACTCATTTGAGCATCATTTCATTCATTCCATTCATCATCCGATATGACTTAACGTGGAGGACGTAAATTACAACAACAAAAAATTAAGTAATAAAATGTATATTATTAGAGAAATTTAAAAACCACTTACAAAATGACATAACATGTGAATTTCTTTGTATAAATAAGCCAATGGTTTCCTAAACTAGCTCTTGTGTCTGGAAGCATTGCTAAGAAATTTATCAACCACATACAGCTCCATGGATTCATTTACGAGTATCTCATAATTCCATGGAGCTAAATATCACAATTCTTATATTGTGTAGTTTCACATTGCTAGCAATAGAGCAATCTAAAGTGCTTTCTACATTGCAGAGCAGATAGTCGTGAAAATGGAGCAAACAAATTTAAAAATTCGCCAAAGAAGGTTAGAGGAAGAAGAAACAGGAAGTGGAAGTAGAGGAAGATGTCATGTTCACAGACTATCAATTAAAATAAAGCCACAATTGGTGAAAACATTCTCCAAAATATAGCCAGAAACAAAAGGACAACGTTGACGTTCTTCAAAGCAACAGTCCACCAAACATCCCTGAATACAAACTAGACACTTTAGAGTCTCCAACACTGCTCATTGTAATGCCACATTTAGTCCTCAATATATTTCACATTGTTTCTCGTGCTTCTAAAGCATTAGAAAAAGCAATTTACCAATTTGTCGTACAAAAATCCTTCCTTCTTCTGGTAGGATTGTGAGTAGAAATGTGAAAGGATAACGTAGGCAAACATAAATAGGTCTTAAAGTACGAGGGTGGGTAAAAAGTAATACCTCCTATTTTTTTGTCCTTAAATGTTATGTGAAAACTTTGAATTTGGCGCAATTCCCCAAACCTTCTTCTCCAATCCCCTGCAGTAGGAACTTCCTAAGTCAACAGATGGCAGCACTGCATCCTCTTGCAAAATGGCTGACATCGACATTCGTATTAGACGGCGTTCTGTAATTGAATTTTTGACTGCGGAAGGTAAAAGGCCAATTCGCATTCACGAAAGGCTAAAAAATGTGTATGGTGATGCAACGGTGGATGTCAGCACTGTTAGACGATGGCTTCGTCGCTGTAACGAAGCTGAAGGGCAAACACCATTGGCAGATGAAAAGCGAAGCGGCAGGCCGGTGACTGCAGTGACTCCATGAAACATTCAGCGAGTCGATGACATCATTCGTGGTGATCGCCGGGTAACAACAGGTAAATTGTGTCGCATTACCTCCCTCAGTAAAGGCAGTGTGATGACGGTAATTCAAACAACTGGGTTACTCAAAAGTTTGTACACGTTGGGTACCAAGAATGTTAACCGCCCAAAACAAAGAAATAAGGTAAACAATAACCTCCGAACAGTTGCATCACTTCAATTTGGAGGGAGAGGAGTTTCTGGAAAAAATTGTTACTGGAGACGAAACGTGGGTTCATTTTTTTGAACCTGAATCAAAGAGGCAGTCAATGGAATGGCATCACACAACGTTACCGAAGGAAAAAAAAAAAATCAAAACTCAGCGGTTGGCGGGGAAAGTTATGGCGACAGTGTTTTGGGATGCAGAGGGTGTGCTTATGATTGATTTTTTGGAGCAGGGATGCACAATAAATTCTGTCCAATACGTCAGAACTCTCAAAAAGCTGAAAGCACGTCTTCGTCGAGTTCGCCCAACAAAAACTATGGCGGATGTTCTTTTGCATGACAATGCAAGACCACACACCAGCCGTTACACCACTGCAGGAATTGAGAAATTGGGGTGGCAAGTCTTACCTCACTCTCCATACAGCCCTGACCTGGGACCATTAGACTTCCATCTGTTCGGTCCATTAAAGGGAGCTCCTCGTGGGATTCATCTTGAAGATGAGGAGGCTGTGAAAACGTCCATGCGTCAATGGCTTAGGAAGCAAGACTGTGTGTTTTACCACACTGGAATACATGCCCTAGTTAAAAGGTGGACCAAAACTGTGGAAAAGGACGGAGATTATATTGAATAGTGACAAATTAATGGTCAATGTTGTAGTTTTCAAGCTATGTAAATTGGATTCAATTTTCTTGTCAAGTAAAAGAGAAAAAAAAAAATAGGAGGCATTAATTTTTTACCCACCCTCGTATAATAAAATAAGCAATAATTGCGACGATAGGTGTACTAGGCTATTGAAAGCAAATGATAACACTTCTGATAGCACACACAAAATGTAAGATATGTAAAGAATCAGCGTATGTTGGTAGTCTTATGAGTTCAATTAAATTAAATTTTGAAGCTCTCAGAAAACATAAACGCTGGTACAACTACAAAGATTTCAAAGCATTGACACCCTTCCAACCACAATTTTGAAATATCTACTCTCATTTAGATGTGATTTACACAGTACATAGGTTACACTGAATCGGGTACAATTCACAAGAAAAGGTCAGAAACTCCTATATTTAAATGGTACATTATTGAACGCACATAAAATGTGTTGCTCACAGGTACTAGCACGTTATACTGGCTACTCAATAACTAAAAGGTGTCCTTTTTTGGGCTGTTCTTCTTAAGGCCAATGAAAGTAACACACGCTGTGTATAATCCATGAGTATATTAAGTTAGTTGACTTTCAAGTTGACTTGGGAAAAAAAAAAGGAGGAATTAAAGTCATTTTTATGAACAACACATGATAACTCCTAAAAATGCGACGTTGAAGGGCTGAAGATAATGAGTTAGTCTTGAAATTCAATGTACTGAATCCAGAGTAAATAAAAATAGCAACGATTTCTTTATAAGAAATTGATTGTTAAAAAGTCGGACTATGCAAAAGGGCAAGATAAGCAAGTAAAAATTGCAATAAAGAATTAATTATTTTGACTGTTGGAGAACTAGTGAGGGAATCGGAGCATCAGATGCTGAAATTCTTGTCACACACTTGCAACCTTATTAAATCAGCATAATAGAAAAAATTGAAGAAAGATTTGTCTTTAAAGATGTCGTTTATTTGAACATTACAGGAAAAGATTCATGCCAGTACTCAAGGGAGATCCTAGCATTTCATTGTGGAATTTTTCATGAGCAATATACACACATTCATACAGAGCTGGTCCAGCACATCAAATTATCTCAAAAAATTTGTTTACATTGTCAATAGCTAAAATCATTGCCTACTTAAATCTGTGCCCCTTTGAGCCCCATTTTTGACAATCTAGGCACTATAGGCCTAAAGTTGAACATGTCCAGTTAATGAATGATGGAAAAACAACACTGTATAGGACTTACAGCATATTCCATTTGAATGCATTTATCCAACCTTGTTAATATTATCATTGGGAATAGGAAGCGGAAAAACAAAAGAAATACAGTTTGAAGAGGATGAACATGACAATAAGGTTTTTAAAGCTTCAAATAGAAAAGGAAGAAGGTAAGAAGGAAGTAAATTCTCGACGACTGGGTCTAACGAAGGAACATTTTGCTTAGTAACGCTCCGTGAGCGTCCATCCCACACCCTACCTGAGAACCAAGGTCGATGGTATAACGAGCTGTCATGGAAGTTGGACACACCCTTCCTTGCATCGTTTTTCTTTCACATCTAGCTGGGGAAATGATGTTGCAGGAAAACGACAGGTCTCCCCTCGTTGCAAAGTGGTGCTAACTTCGTCGTTTTTTGCTGGCATCACTTCTAGGGGACCATCGACCACCAAGGCAATGAGGATAAATCTGTCAAAATCGGCCACCAGATGGCAGTAAGCCTAAATGGATGCTATAACACAAATCCAGAACTGAAGTTTTAAAGACCTGTTAAGAGCAAATAATGTTAAATGCATTTTGCTGGTACTTCAGCTGAGTATCTGCCTCTGCCTTAGATACAGTAGGTCGGACTGTGTCATCCCAAGGTCGCGGGTTCTGATTCCATGCTTTTTAAATGTCCTCAAGTTGATTTAATGTCATGTAGAAGAACTCCTGTAGGACGAAATTCCAGTACACTAGTGGCACTGACATGATGCTGACATTTGGCAGCTTCTTTAACTAACAAAATATTTTAATATTTATTTAGGTACAGTGGCTAAATTTGTCAATCATTACAGTTGTCTACTATTTCCATCTTGCAAACGAAAGAAATGTGACTCATAATAAATTATACCATTTTATATTTTTATTTTATTTTTACTGTTTTGAACAGTATACTTGCATTATACTCTTGAAAACTGGTATGTAATGCTTTTGGAGGACGTGGCGGTGATGATCTAATGCTTGTTAATAGAAGAATGATTGATAACCCTGCCTCAATAACAACCACTTTATTTGTATACATCACATTGGGAAAAATTTAAATACAATGTACATATGCTGGAATATACGCCTAGTTATTTGTTTTTAATTTCGGCATGCACTAACCGATGAAGCAAACATTTTTAAACCACCTTTCCAATTCTCTCATGTTGTCAGCAACACGTAAGTAGGTCTCCCTATCATTTTTCCTAAAATCCAATTTGTAAAGTCCATTCTTCTAATCAAAGTATATCCTGATATGAATACTGTAACGGATGCTGCACGGATGACGTAACTCATTGGGATAGCACTCGCCTAGGTGGCGTGCAGTCCTTGGAAATGGGGTATGTGTTCTGGAAAACAAGGAAAATTCCGGGTATCGCTCCTGTTCATGCCTTATGTCCTTTATTCCAACCTAAGGGTCCATGATCTAGTGTAAAAGTACCTCAGCTTATTACATACCTGGCTGATGATGTTTTTCATTCACAAATTATAAAACGGCGTAGGTGTCAGGTCCAATTGGTCTGCCTCTGTGACAATTTGATCAGCTGATATATCCCACGCTTTAAGGCGTCAACTTCCCATTATTCTAGTTTCAAAACGTTCCAGAGTGTTGCCTCATCCCTGTTGTTCCCAGTCCTGGAAGGATAAAAGTGTCGTATATGCGAGAACATTTTTTCTAATATCTTCTTCTAGATTCAGAAGTTCTTAATGCTAATACTTAAATACCTTAATTTGCAAATGAGGGTTTATTTTAATACATTCGAATGGTTGTTTCTCTGTTCTATACAACAAACAAAGCGATGAAATTAATTTAGTGCAGGTTTAACTAAATGTTTATTCCTGAAAGGAAAATATAAGCTGGATGCTGGATTTCAGTTCAGCTCCTTTTGGAAACCGGCCTTAAAAATGGAAATCTTTCGACTTAAGAAGCACAGATCAATACAGCTTGATAATCAAGTTAAGTAGTTACTTTTCTTGTCCCAATTAATTTTCTGTACTCACGCCATCTCCTGATCTGTCATTTAATTTACTGAAAACAGTCTTTTGTTCAGTAATGCGAATTTTGATAGCGTTTTGTCTTTGCTTATAGTTGTGTTATATCCAGTATTTCATTTGTGGTTGTAACATTTCATAAATATCCTGATGATGGGAGAGATGCACACTCCCGAAACGTCGATTTCTAATCGTCTTTACACCTGGCTTGCTTCCTTAGAAGAACTTGAGCATATTCGTCACCAGAAAAGATTCAGGTCTTATTTTATACGCACTTCAGTTGGATAAATAACACAGGAATTTTTGTTCAGTCGATTATTCATGATGGAGAGTATACATCACGTGCTATAAGAATTAACCTTTTATTAATTTCTCGCTAGAATTTTGGTATATTTATTCAAAGAGGTGTGTGAAAAGTCCATATTCCCCTATAGTGTTTTCTTCGATGACTCGGTAAAACAGAATTGCCATCTATGTGCGACTAGTTTCACTGAAATAAATTATTAATACCATCTGCCGGCCCGAAATTCGAGAATCTTCCTTTACCATTGTCATTGCCTCCAAGGAACTCAAATTGAGCACAGAAGACAGCGCTACATCAGAAAAGTTGAGTATACTCCTGCCGTCCTAAGAAGCACACTTTCCTGTGAGCAATTTCCGCGAACAAAACCTAAAAGCAAAACCTGCTGGTAAGCTACTCTTGTGCATACAACTTGCTTGAATGCAATACGGCGTAACACATGGGCGAAAGTATCACTGTCGTCTGTCATGCTTGTGCACGTGGGCGCGTAGTAATACAAAAAGTTTTCTTAAGACGGATGCAATATAGCTATATATCGCTGTGACCTATGTTATGACGTCACAAGTGCCATGGAAAAGGACTGAACCATTGGCATATTCCGCATGACGGTAGTGCATTCATTGTAGAATAATGGAATTACTAACATTCATCAATATTTAAAATAGATCAAAAAAATAGCACAGGAATCAACAATAAATCATGAAGGACGCTTATGAGGGTGATTCCATATCAATAAGAAGCAACCTAGGCCTGGTGCTGATGTATTTTCCCCACGTAGCCTGCTATCATGACGTCACAATAGCGAAATTAGATGTGTAGTGTTTAAGGACCGCCGTCCATGCGGCACCTCAGGCGGTGACACCGATGATACATGGGATGAAGACGGAGCACCGGGCAGAAATGGCGGGAGAAACCGGAGGTCCCAGAGAAAACCCAACCCAACGTTGTGTAGTCACCACAAATCTCACTTTACGGTCTCCTGAGATCCAACCCGGGCTGCCTTAGTGATAGTCGAGCGGTCTGACCAATCAGCCACGACGCGACCCACAACAGCGATCGATGACGTACGAGGTAATGCATGATTCACGTGCCAGTGCAAATGTTGAGTGCATTCCAGTGAAATTTGTTACTTAATACTCACGGTTGAGCCTAAATGTCTTACTATATTCATCATATTTAATGCAACCTTTTAATTCACGTTCACTCTGTGAGAGTTGATTAAAAAAGGGAGAACTACTCCGTAGAAGTAGTTGAGAAGTGATCTTGCTTAAGGCAGGATAAATGAGACTTCTAAGATATGTTTTCTTTTTAATTTACGTCGTTAAGTAATGTCGGACGATAGATGAAATGGTTGAAATGATGCTCAAATGAAGCCAGAGTCCATAGAGCTTAGAGGATAACGGAATATCCAGGGGAAAAGAAACCTTACCGAGATAACACACCCTGTCCGAGATTCGAACTCGGGACCACTTTAACCTAGGCAGACACGCTACTATCCACGCTACAAGAGGCGGGTTTTAAGATATGCTGCAAAATATATACAAAACTAGATAAAAAAAAGAGTACAGATATACCGGGGAATTGAAAATGAAGATGCTCAGTAAAGAAGAAAAGCAAAATATTTTGTATCATGCATAGAGACACGGATTTCTTATCAAATGCTGTTGTACAGTGAATGCTCTAGTGAATGTTAATCACACGATGTTAGTAAACTGACATATAAAGATTATCTGCACGTTGAATACAACATTTTATGCAATCTTAGCACTATAAATGTAAATAAACCATGAAATATTTCACTGGAACACCGTACTTCTTTTTGAGGGTTCATATTGTGACTAGTCCAGTTTCTCGAATTATTTACTCGCTTTCACTGTCACTTCACGTTGTTCCGCGACGTAGGGGCGTAAGGAAGTACGTATGGCGTAGCTTCTTTTTTCGAACGGTTTACTCGTTGGAGATTCAAACACAATGTCTCCAATCCCGTGCAATAGCAAGTACTCAATGCACTTTACCACAGTCGCCACCAACTCGCTCGGAGAACAGCAATTTCTTCGCACAAGAAACGCACGCATTATCTCACTCAGCAAACATTTTGGCTCCGCCGCCAGACTCACTCGGTCTCGAACACAAGACTCAGTTGCTTCACCAGTCTCACTTATATAGCCGTCGGGACTTTCTACAACGTTCAAATTCTCGAAACATCCAGAAGGTTTTAGTGCTCTGGCAATATCGCTTATCATGTTTGCGCTGGGCAAGCGCGCGGCTTATCCTGTTTGCGGTTGTGACTGCCCGGCACAAATCCCCCAAAAATCTTTGCCGTAGCCGTTGCGTCACAGTATGAAAAAGAATATAATAATTTCGATGTTGCATTAAGATAATAAGCGACATAAATGAGGGCGTCTTTAACCATGTTATGCGTCGATTAGCTTCTCTCCCTGCCTTTCATTTATTTGCCTGTCATGCTGAAGCGATACATCTGCATGCATTCCATTTCTTGAAGAGATTATACATTTCTTGTACTTATATATTATCAGCACAATATGGTGTGTAATCATAAATGCAGATCTTGACTATTATACACTTACATCTCGATTTTTGCACCTTGAATCATCAGAGAAAAGAATATAAAAAAATAATTTTATCTTCTGTCTGTAAGACAAAGTAACCCAGAAATTAATGTTACAGAGGGGAACGCCTCGCTCACTACGATACGGTACCTACGGATGTTTTGAGAGTACCCCCCCCCCCCCTCCACGGAGGGAAGAGAAGAGGCGAAAAAAATCATAGGCCAGCAGAGAGCGGGGACCGAGTTAAAGCCAGAGGGATGTGCAAAAGCTCCTGTCAGTCCTTCATATATCGAAGCCTCTCACTTCCATACACAGAGGGAGAGCGACGAAGCGACCTCAGCGGTCTTCGCACTGCAACGCAGTGTTTGAAGTGGAGCCAGAGAAGAAGTGCTATAAAGTGCACATATACGCACAACCTTCCAAAATCCCGTACATCGTCGATGTCATCCGTGAGAGGACACGATCAATGTACGACAAAATCCAAACCCACAACAACCCTTTGGTGAACACCTTGGGCAGATATGACCAGAGGGAACAAAAACGCTTGCCATCGTACAAACTACTAAGAGATGTCTTGGGGCCCCTTGGTTAACCCAAGAGAAACCCCAGATGTCTCTATGACCCATACTACGCCTGAAGGCTCAAGCGATTTGCAACCCATAATCAAACCGGAGCAAAAACATCAAATCGTTTCTCCCAAAACGGCGGAACGCCATAAAGCAGCTGCCTTCTGAGATTATTCAAGGGCATCCCAACCCAAATTCCCTAAAACTCATAACCTACCCCTAGCAGAACATAACACCACACTGGACTCATTTCGCAGGTAAAGCCGCAAAGCGGCTAGGTACTGCGGCATAAGACACCCGGACGGGGAGAAGGCCCGCCCGACTAGGACCACCTCCGGATCTCTGGACCAGACCCGACAAATGACAATGTACTGAAGTGAGTTAAAGTAGGAAAGAAATCTGTAAAGAAAGGAAAAAATCACGGAAAAACTCAAGTCAGAGTGATCGATTGACGGGGATCGAACGCAGGTCTCAGACGTTACCTCCTGAGCCATCCCATTTGGTCGCAATGCCGGTGTTAGGCCATTTCTGTTGTGAGTGCGCCATTGTTATTATTAATAACCGTGTGCTGTATAATATTTAATATATAACAATTTGTTTACAATTGTAAGATAACATAAAATATATCCCAAGCTTCACTAAAAACACAAACACAAAGGTAACACTTTGGGCGAAGTAAACATAGTTGCGTATAAGGGAATTTCGCTGAATGTACTGCAAGTTTGTTAAAACACATTAGCTCAAAATTTGTGTAAAAATACAATTACCTCTATTATGACAGGAATATAGGGCAGAATTGTGTAAGCAAATAGAACATCTTGTTTGTTTTTATGTCCTATGTTCCATACAGAACCAACATAACCAACAGCTGTATCTGATTTGGGTATCTCCTAATCAATTTAAGTGTGTCCTTTTAAATATTCTCTCCTTTTTTGTGCTTTTTCCTCTTCTGCATTGGGATTCGGATTGCTATTTCATTACGGAGGGGATTCGGTACCTAGGCCACCATGCTGGGCCCATTGTTCCTATGCCCCAAGTGGGGCACCCTCAGGGGGAAGGATGAGGGGAAGGAGACAAGGGTGGCCGACCCAAGGAGCCACGACAGTACAGAGGGTAGAGTCCCTACAATTTACTTGGTTAGAGACCTCCCCGACAGGCCGGACAACGAACCCGCTCTCCTGCAGCGGGACGGCGACGAGCCCAGCAGCCGAGCCCTTATGGTCCCAGCAGAGGAGCTGAGGCCGGCAAACGACCTACCGGAGCAGGAAGTAGTTTTCCTCAGAGCATATCATCCTGCCATGCACCGCCGAGACACCCGCCGACACTTCTACCCTGAAAGAGACCACCAGATGTGAGATGATATGAAATAATAATGGAAATGGAATGGAAGAACAGGAACCTCTTCTGCATTGCTTCCGCTGTAACGTATAAGCATTTAATTATAAATAGAGAAAGGTAGAACATAAATACTATGTACCACAAAACATAATGTGATATTTAGTTTGAATTCTCATGAACATGTTATGCGAATTCTATAAACAGACTTCTCTTATTCAAAATAAATTGTTGTTTGTGTAAGTTTCACGCTGTTTATGATACGATGGTTATAGAAAGTATTAGGTGAACGACCTGTCTCAGATTTCTAAATCGTTCAACCCGTTGCCCCTTTTTAATCTTCTTCTGTTTCTCATTTCAAGGATTAACAGAATTCACCTGTCTGATCTGCAACATCGAGCCATCGCTTGCGTCCTCGACAAAAATCTCTCATGCAGTTGAATATCTGGCATCCAAAGTGGTTCTCTCCATTTTATTTAGACGTCTGTATCCTTTTGTCACTTTAGAATATGTTCAAATCTGGTCTTATATTTATATTTTATAGTTATCAAGTTTATTACCTCCAATACATTATCTTGCATATGCCCAATGACAACACGCAGTCCGCGGCTGGCAGCCTATTAAGACGGACATCTGTCTCTGTCTTGGTCGAAGGCAGACCAGAAGCGGAGAGATCTGTTGGTTCATACGTGAATAAAGAATTAAGTGTTATCGCGTACTAAGCATTCTACATACGGTCACTCTGAACAGTGAAATATTGATAACCTTGGTCGGCAACTTAAAATTTGATGTGATGATAGAAAGAAGCAGTCATTAAACTAGTTTGAAACTTTCATTCCAGTGTCATTAGAACCATCCTTGCTCACACATATCCACGCATTCCCTGAGGATAAATTGATAACCCTACTCTACCCACCAAGCAACAAACTATCGCGCAAACGTGGAACTCTTTGCTCACCCACTATTTCGCTTCAGAGCTTTGCAAATAAACTAGTCTCTTTATGGGCCAGACGCATATTTATAATCTGCTTTGATTTACTCATGAACTTTAATTTTCAGATCAGCAGAGTGATTATTCTCTTGTCTTTTGTTTAAGGCTCTGAATATATGAAAATTGTATCACGTTTGAAACTCCGGGAAAGGCAATTTAGTCGCTAATCGTTACGGAAGTAGGAACCTGACATTACTACGGCAAGCGGTATCGGCGTACAAGTTGGAGAAGGGAAGCGAAGTAATCAGAGAAGCCTTGCTGACCTCTGGCGGCACACTGCTCGCAATTTCCTGTTGATAACACCGCGGGCAAGTCTTTTGTCATTGAGGGTGTGACATATATCTTGTCAATTCCCTGCAGTAAATGAATCAGCCGCCCAGGACAGCTGCGGTCTCTGGGGCGTGAGTGAGTTGAGCCCCGCCTCGGGCCCCGCACTTGTAAATGTGTTGCATGTTTGTGGACCGCTTGTCTCCAGGCTGAGGAACACAATAAAAAAGTGACATTTGCAAGCAAGCAGGGGGTGCCGCTGAAAAGTTCAAGCTCTAATCAGTTCCTGAAATTAATGACAAGGGTTCTTGTGATCTGATGAACAAGTCTGCTACTAATCAACTCTTGAAATTAATATTGTAGGTTCTAGAGCGAAACGGTGAACTATTCTGCACCTAAGCAAGTTTATGATTTAAAAAAAAAATAAAAAAAAAATAAAAAAAAAAAAAAAAAAGCTTTCTATAACCATATAACGCACAATTGCAGCCTAAATATTCCTGAAAGATTTCTAGATTCTTGTTAACAGGTTTCTAGAGTCAAATAGAAACAATTCTAGCCCTATATAATCCTGAGATTGGTTACCAAGATCCTATAGCCATGGGAATGAACAAATCTAACCCTAAAATTGTATTCTTTCTTCCCCATTTCCTAGCTGCTACCTTGTAATCCCTGCCTTTAATTGCGACGGAGTTTCTATGGTCCCTCATGCAGTCTTATGGATCTCTTACTTCCATTAGACATCCATTCCAAGTACATTGGGTACGTCAGTGCTTCTCAGTGCAGGAGGAGACCTGTTGATCACATTTTTTGGGGCCATCTCTCTTGTGAGATGCCTTATGCATACATGTCCATAGTATAACAGAGATTTTCTATCTACTTCACCAATATGTATTCTTTCAGGTTTTACTCTTGACTTTTTAAATACGCGAGATACGTAAACTTCTCTGTAGTCAAGCCATCTGGAGAGCTCTTATAAGACCTTTCTTTTTTCAGTTGGCACCCAGGTTTTTGTGTCATACATCAAAATTCTGTCAATTTTCTCTTTTGAGAACCATTTGTTCTCTTTCTTATCGGATGTCTCGGCTCAACAACACTCATTTAATTGTTTAACAGTGGCGGCTGGTGGGTTAAATTATTGGTGGTGCACAAATGAAAAATAAAATACAGAGTACTAATGACTCGCCTATTTATACAGATTCTCTGCTCTACTCTCCTTAGACCTGGCGAATCTATCGATAACTTTTGCGTTGAAGTCGCTGATCTTCATAACAAACTCTCTCTCAATTGAAAGCATTGCTAATGCTGACAATCGGTCCTGTGACATTGTGTTCCTAAGGAACAGACATTGTGCTGAGTGCAGCACATAAATTGTTTTCCTTAATGAAGTCCATCAAGCATAAAGCGCCGGAAATTCCACGAAATTCCCCTCGACTGTAAATTACAGTCAGTTCTCTACGAATTTTTGTTCCAATGATAAAAGGATAGAACCTTAATGTTTCTCTAAGGGAATCCTCTGGAAATGTCTTAGAAATTTTCTTGATGAAACAAAGTTGACGCTACCAGATGCCCCATGAAGCTAAATTTGTCCTTTGCTTCTCTAAGAATGTCACATACTTCAAGAGCTTCTCTTCTTTTCACATCATGATCTTCTATTCTTCTCCTCTTAATTGCAGTTTCTTCGTGTTCCTCGATATCCACGCTATTTCTTACCATTTGCACTTCCCTTTCAAATGCGTTTAGCTGGGCGATGGCAAATGTTGCATTGCAGTCTCGTTTCTGCAGCTGATTGTACAAAATGTCCACATGTGGCATGATCTTGTAGAAGAAAGACAGCCAGAATACAAAATTATAATCTTTCAAACTGGCCATAAACCCAGAAGCCTGAACAAGTGTGGCGTTGTTGTTTAACAGAGCTCTTCTGAATAACCTCCATGCATTTAATCAAATTCTCCCTGTGTTCGTAAAGCAGAGCACACAGAAGCTAAGCCTGAAGGTCACGCTATAGCCGTTGCTAAGAGTAGGAGGAGCTAGGTTTATAAACCTCCATTTAAGCAATGTATAAGAAGCCCCGCCCATCTCTTCACCTTCCCGCAAGCCCCTCAGAGAGCCTACATTTGGGCGAAATCTTAGGTTAACTCTTTGCTGCAAACCTGCGGCTCCTACATCTAACCTCTGTTTATTTCTACTTCTGCGGTAATGGGCAGCTACAGACGATAAGCGTAATTGAAACATGTTTGTATATAAAACAATGCAAACGAGTACAGCTTTAATGTGCAAAATGCACCTGTTGTGCATTGAGAATCAGTGGGTGTAGCGCAAACCTGTAACCTTATGGAGGAACCGTCCCTGTTGTTTAACCGTTGAATGAACCTGGATTAGTCGATGTCTACCTTGTTCTCATTGCTCCCAGATTTATGGATCACTGACCCCAGATAGTTTAACTGGTCGGCTACTCTTATTATCCCACCTGAGAGCTGTAAATCTTGGTTTTCCGTGGAAAACCCAAGCAACTTCTAAGTTTAATGATAAGTAATCCAGAGCCCACCAAGAGTTTTTCTCCTAACTCCTATAATAAAAATTAATGAACTTCTGATGGTTCGCCGCCTAACAATATCTGAAATTAATAGCCTTCGGATAAAAGTTCCCCTACTAAATAAAATATCCAGAAATGTTCCCAAATAGATGAAGAACTTGATTCCCAATCAGCCCATGAAATACACAATATGGTTAAAGAGGAATAAGGAGAATGACTCAAACAGTTGCTTTGGAGAAACGGAATAAAGTATTCAAGTCTTAACCAATCCTTCAAAGTAGGAGCTCCATAGTCATGCAATGAAAATATCAAACCTGAAAACTCCTGAAACAAAAATTTAGGTTTTCTGGAGTTTTAAAATGAATCATTTAAACCCTAACTAATCTCTTACACATTAACAGGGTTCTGGAGTGAAGAGTTGATTGATTCAAGCCTTACTCTACTGTTAACGTTTGTTACAGGTGTTAATTACAGTCATATGATGAACACTCAAGCCCCAGTTAACTTCTAGAACTAATGATATCAATCCATACCC
This sequence comes from Mantis religiosa, assembly GCA_030765055.1. Lineage (NCBI taxonomy): Eukaryota > Metazoa > Arthropoda > Insecta > Mantodea > Mantidae > Mantis > Mantis religiosa. The sequence goes on along the minus strand of CM060951.1, from coordinate 54,175,726 downwards.
AAATCCTGAAATTAATAATATTAGATGCATCGATTAACAATTCAATCACAAACGAAACCCCAAAATTAATAATGAGAATTCTAGAGCGCATATATAAAGAACTTTGCTCCTGTCCAACTACTGAACTTAACAATGAAGCTTCTAATACAAATTAGTGACTACTCGAACCTGAGATAATTACCGACTCTATAGCCAAGTTACATAGCTGAATTGTCTTAACACATGTAATGAACCTCACATCTCGTAAACTACCTAATTCGGCTCTTCTTTCTAATATGCGACGCGGCGAATTCCTTCACATTTTTTATGTTTTTATATAAAACCATGATTTTTAATATAATTTCTTTACTTTTTAGTGCAATTTCGTGTTGGAGGGCATTCTTTTAACGTTATTAATTGTTTATTTACTTACTGTGTAATCTAGCCATATTGAAGAATTCAGTGCAGCCAAACTATGCTTGTTTCTCCACTGAACGCAATGCTGCCAACAGTCTTACTTGTCCCGAAATTACACTATCTAGCAGACTAACACACAATTAGTACCTAAATTGCACCACATAGCTAACTAAACACTAACCTGGTTTGAGCAGGCTAAATTATCGCCCGGTCAAATTTTGTTACTCATGCACTGCTTAGCACATAAACAATCCTACGACACGACGATAAAGGAGTGTTCCGTAGGAAATACAAGTATGAGCTCACGGACTGGTTCGGCTACTGTGGCGAAGTGTGCATGATGTCAAATGACACCAAGTACACTGCAAGGGGGAAATTGGCGGTCCTGGCCACATCATTCAAATCGACGAATGCAAAATAGCACGGCGCAAGTTTCATCGTGGGCAAGTCGTAGAGGGCAACTGGATCTTGGGAATGATCGACGTGAAAACGAATGAGGTGCCCCAACAACAGGACGGATGCAAATACGCTCTACAGTCTAATTGTTTATGTGCAAAGCAGTGCATGAGTAACAAAATTTGACCGGGCGATAGCTTAGCCTGCACAGACCATGTTCCTTTGCACACGGACTGCGTCACCTATGTCTGGGGCATTTTTACAGAGGTTGGCTGCAAGTTTTACATCTTTCTCATGTTAGCTGCAACGAGAGAACCGGCTAGTCGTTTGCTTACGCATGCGTATACGTGCACCTTTGGACTTAGAAATTATTCTCGCGTCGCACAAAGCAAAGTTTCTCCCCTAATTCTGTTCTAAATCCTATCCCTTAATGGTAGGTAGTTGTATACTAGGAAACAACAATGTCTAATGAATACTATTAAAGATTAGGAAAAATAATGGCTGCCGCACACACAATGGATGCCGTCTACGCAAAGAGATTCACATAATTCATACTTTATAAAGTTGTCAATATATTTTCTTTGACCACATTTTCAGTTATTATCAGCCATTCACTAATGTGGTACAGACCACATGTAATGTTTTGGTTTCTCGAAAATGTTATAGGAATAATGGTCCAAAAGCTTCAGATAGAAACTTCAGGAAAGCATTTTCTACGCTGTTTAAAAGTCCGTTTTCGCTTAGCATTGACGTGTGAAAACCTCTGTACCTAACTTGTTTGGGTGCTGTATACATGTGATTTAACCGTAATTTTGCAGAAATACAAGACTTTGGCGCTTTCAGACGCTATTCCCAGCAATCCATCTTGAATTTATGACAAATACGTTACCCCCACATCAAAGTGGCGGCACTTGACAAGATGTGCTTTATGTTTTAATTATATCCACATTTTATATCCTATGGTACACCAGTTATTCAAAGTCAAATCAGAGTGAAAAAGATATTCAAGATGTATACGTTACTCGTCCTGCAAAAGTCTTTTTTTTCTTCTTCCACTTCTTTTAATTACATTTTTGAAGTTATCATTTTAATGTAAACCACCTATAGATTTTATTATTTGCAAAATATTTTGCATCTATTTTATACGTTGATTTGTTTGGTCATGTGTCTTATTTGAGATGTTTCATGTTGATGTCATATAATTACTATCGAAACGATGTCCGAAATGGGTTTCTCTACTCATCTCATAAGAAACAAACTGTTAATTTCATACAGTGTCGTTGAGTAAAACATCCCATTTGGAACAAAACCTATTTGTTGCTTTTTTGGAAAACGACTGGTTAAATAACAAAATGCTATTGTACTTTTTGTATATGACACTTCTATGAAGTCATATTGAAAGGAATTCCAATAATTCCCTTCTATCCAGAATGAATTAGTTACATGCGCGCTTGTATGCAGTGTCATTTGCCTCTCATTGTTTTAATCAAATTTATTAATTCTTTTTTTGATAGAACAGAAATAACGACATTTTGTTTTGCCCACATAAACTCATGAGAGTAGTTTGTCATGAAAATGTTTGAAAAGCGAAATTATTTCGGAATGCAATACTTAATCTATCATTGGCATGCGATAGAGAAAATAAAAGAGCTCTATTCATTCATCTACAATTTTGTGAAATAAATAAATATGTTGATCTCATTAGAACAATGATGATTCTACAAATGTCAATATATTAGCAACTGCATATTAATTACAATACAATCTCACTTTAAATTTTCTCTTTTCCCAATAGTCTGCCTCTAGTTCAAGTTTTAATTCAGCTTCGGTATAAAGAATGCAGCATTAGCCTGGTTTCGAAACTATTTAAAAGACCGCAAACAGAGGTAATACTCAGTAATTCTGTGAGAACAGCCCAGTCGGATTGGAGAACAGTAAAAACAGGAGTTCCTCAAGGAAGTGTGTTGGGTCCTTTATTATATATACTGTATACAAACGATCTCCCAAATTGTATAAATTATAAAACAGTCATGTATGCAGACGATACCACTATTTTACTAAAAGGCCTACACAACAAATACCTGCAACAAAATGCAAGAGATACACTCAGTAATTTAAAGAGATGGTTCAGCAGCAATGGTTTGAAACTAAACACCTCAAAAACGTTCATTATGCACCTCGGTACTCGTGAAAAAGCACATGAAAACAATCTACCAGTAAACCAGACAGATAAAGCAAAAAGATTAGGACTCTATGTAAACAAGAAGCTAAAATGGGAAGATCACATATATTACATAAACAAGAAATACAACAGTGCTTGTTTCAGTATGCGCCGAATAGCTCAGGTTACCAGTTTGGAAACTAGAAAAATTGTATATTTTAGTTACTTTTTAATTTTTAAATGCCAGAAAAGAATCATACGCATAATATCACAGGTTGGACCAAAAGAATCGTGTAGGAATCTATTTAAAAAGCTTAAAATACTAATATTACCGGCACAATATCTTTATGAGTTACTTAAATATATCCACTTAAATTATGATAAATTGTATGACTCACAATATCAGCACTGTCATGAAACCAAAAGAAAAAGTAGTCTGAAACCACCCATGCATAGGTTAACATTATTCGAAAAAAAAAACTCCACTCTAAGCAGGAATAAAGGCCTATAACAGACTGCCAACTCAACTGAAAATCATAAAGAACAAAGATTTATTTAATAAGAAATTGAACTTACTATTAGATAAGGCCTATTATTCAGTAGCCGAATAAATAGTGCTATGTAGATATATGTACGCTCTCCACTGTTAGTATTGTATTTTATAAATTACTGTAACTTAGCTTATAATCTTATTGTAAATATGTGTAACGATTTTTGATTTATCAATGTAATTTTCACAATCTGACGAGTCGCCTGTTTACAGAGCGCTTGCTCATTCTGTATGTAAGCGTTTGTGACAATAAAGCATCTTATCTAATCTTCTTATGTTCTTAATTTTGCTTTCTCCCCATATATTTTATCCAGGGTCATTCCTGGTTTCCGATACCATTGGTTCAAACCCGATGGATTTTTTGACCTGAAAATCTTAAGCATGTCTTCATTCGGTAAGGTAAAGCTGCTGGTTCCCTGTCATAGATTTTCAGCTCCTAAAATAACCTCAAGTCTGACAAGGAGCCATTTGACCAAAATTAAGTGGTCTTTCACGACCAGTGTTGAATGGCACGCTGAGAACTACAGCCGTTAAAGAGTGTCCACTAATAAAACGTATAACATTAGAATTACAACATGTGAAATCATTGAAGACATAGGATCTGATCATAGAGCAGTTATTGCACCCAGAATGCTTCATGACAAACAAAATATTAGCAGGCCAAAGTTGAAATACTCTTGGAATTTTAGAAAAGCAAATTGGACAAATTTTACAGAGGACGCTGAACAAAATCTTTACTCCGCTCAACATGAAGCATCTGTAGATAAACTCAATAAAACAATAACAAATATAATTCTTGAAGCAGCACAAAAATGGATCCCAAGAGGAAAAACTAAAAATTACAAACCCTTTTGGAATACAGAACTATCAAAATTAAAAGAAGGAAAAAAGCCGAATTGTCCAGTAACCCAACAGATACACAGGAATGGCGAAGAAAGGTAGCAAAATGTAAAAAAGAAATTCATATTGCCAAAAAAAAAAAAAAAAACTTTCAGTGAATTTATTGAAAAAGCTGATTATAGAAAGGATGCAAAAAATGTATACCGATATATATGTAAAAGTAATTGTCAGAAAGAAACAAGGAAAGAACCACTCAAACTAAATGGGAAAACACTTCAAATTACTCTATTTCTGAAGCCTTTAATAAGTATTAGAGTTCTCAGCATAAACTTTCCTCTGAAGCAAAAAGAAAATAAAAGCAGATTTAAAAAGATCTCAAAAAATTTATAAAGTGCCAACAACAAACAAACGATATATTCAGCAAAGAATTAACCATAAGGGAACTAAATCATGCGATCCATGAGTTGAAAGATAAAGTCTCCTGGAGCAGGTAAAATACATTGTGGGATTTCTGGAAATGAATCAGCTGATTTTCTTGCCAAAAAAGGTGCAAATTTAATTCAGAACAAAAGTAAAAGCTTACCCTTTACATCCATAAAAAGATTAATCAAAAGCAAATATGAAAACAAACAAAACCAATCGATATCTAACAAAACCAACGATAAAAAATGGAACATTTTGATTAAAAATCCAGAAATTATTCCAGAAATCCCACGTAAAGCTGCAGTAGCAAATTTTAGATAACTTACGGAACATGATTATTTGGCCAAACACTTACACAGAATAGGAATTTATACAAGTCCAAGTTGTCCTCTGTGCAACAAAGAAGAGGAAATGACTGAAGAACATCTTTTAACCTGTGAAGTCCTACCTGCCGGACCCACTACACAGAAATATTGGAGAGCAAGAGAGCTAATGGCTTCATTGCCAAAGCCTAGCATTTGAAAACGACATTAGAATTACCGCATCATTTTCTTTCTTAAGGTAGGTAATGGCAGATGAATTACCACGTGTCTTCCATTCAAAAGGTGGAAATTCCAGAGATACAAGTAAAAGGAATAAGAATCACAAAATGACGCACAAGGTATAGTAAGTGCTTATCGCTACCCACGCAGGTTTACCAACAGATCCTTATCAGATATGTAGCTTGCATCACTATTATGTTGTTATCTTCTTACGTTTTTTCACATTTCCGATAAGTAAATAGTACGCATCAAACACGCGTAGTATTCTTAGCAAGATAAACCTGTCAAGAACTCAACTGTGCACTTTTCTAATGGGTCATAAAATGACTAATCCTGTTATTAGAGGATTTCCGTAAGGAAATTTAAAAAAAAAATGGGTGATGTTTCAGTCATACGACACTCTCTCTCTCCCCCTCTCCGGATATCGTTTATTTTAATATAGTCACTGCGAATTATTTTAATAAAAATTATTTTCACGTTCCCTACTATGTATAGGCAGTAGAGCAATCTTCCTCTTTCTCCATCTCTCTGTGCCTCTCTTTCCTTTTTTTCTTTTCTTTTTGTTTGTTTTGTTTTTGTTTTCTTGCGGGGATCAGTTCACAGATATCAATACACATATCTCAGGTGAAACCTTTACATCGAATTTTTTAGGTTGAATTTACTCTATTTACTGCGTGTGCATAGTACAGAAGAAAAAAATAATCTATTTGTTACCTGAGCATTAAATGATTTTACGAACCTCTAATGTGGCCATTATCCTCTTCCTTTTTATCATGGTAGCAAATAAATATTAAAGAGAACCGAGTTACATGTGAAGTTCGCATTTGGTATTTCCTAGGTTCAATTCCTCCCATTCTCACACTTGGTTTCTCGTAGTTTACGTAGGTCGTCGATCACTAAACTAATGCTGATGTGATTACGTAGAAAATGAAGCTAGCTACTGTGAAGCAATGAATATTACTCAAATATAAATATTTGTAACAAAAACTTCATTTATCTTAAGAAAATTATGTTAAATTTTTCTTTTTAATTGAGATCGATTTCACATACAAATTGCTTGCATCATCAGTCGATCACACACTTCGTCTTCGAAATACCATCAGTTGATTCTGTTTTTAGGTCTGTTTCGTTTTCAGAAATTTAACATCATTTTCTTAAGATAAGTAAAGTTTTTGTTACAAATAGTTATATTAGTGTAATAATGCTGAGGTAGTTTCTCGTTAGGTACAATTTCCTTTCCATTATTCCCGTTTGATTCTGCTTATTTCTCGTCTTTCAGGTGTTTTTGAAGGTTTGGTGGCGTAGCGCAGCCAGAGAGATGGCGAAAATGCTGGCTCAAAGTAAGTAGTACTCCCGTGAACAATGGGCGGCTGCTTGGTCGACGGGTCGTTCATCGCCCTCTCTATGCAGTCCCAGAAATGAGACAGGATTCGAGTCTGAAATTGTTAATGTCTTCCAGCGTCTTTGTGGCGTGTCTACCTGTGACCTTCAGCTTCTTCGGGTTTCTTTACTTCATCCCTCTCTCATGGTAAGTGTTAATCCAATAGAGCCCTACAGGTCACAATGCACTAGGTGCCCCCTCGTTGTTGAGATTAAATAAGTGATACCAAAGGGGCAGGGACCTTACTGCGCTAGTCACATCAACTGAGCCTTAAAATAACCCTTCGGGTTTGAAGGTAGATATATTGTCCCCACGTTAGTCTACTCCACAGTTCTGTGACAAAAATTATAACCATCTTTAATGCCAAACAAATATATTGAATTCAGGGAAGCATTATTTTTATGTGAGTGATTTCGGACAAAATAACACGTTCAGCTGCAAGAATGGGGAAAGCAGTAACACAAAGAAGAATTAAGGAAATAACAAACAGTAAAAAGCCACCCGATTTATAGCGAGTAAGTCATTAACAGCTGCTGCAATTTCTCTGAAGAATTCTACGAACTGGCTTGTCGAGTTAAGTGTTACTGACGCAAAAGAGGAAACCGAGTATTGGGGCAGTTCCTTATTCGTGCAAAGAACATAAACTGAATAAAGCCTTGACCACAAAGCAAGTCCAGAACGAGGGCTTCTGTTATACCTGACAGTTGCTGAAGCTTCAAATTAGAGCCGCTCCTAAAATGGTTTACTTCTTTAATACAACGAGAACTACTTTTTGCTGCTGGTGTTAAAGCACTGCAGGTATGGCCAAAAAGTAACCAAACGAATACCTTGTAACAGTTACATTATTAATTAACCAAAGTAACGAGGACCAGTTGCTTACTCTGTTTCTTTCGGATGTACAGAATTATAGAGAAAATGTCTGTGGTTTAATAGTTGCAAATGATACTAAACTTTTAATGCACTTTTAGATGGACCATTAATGCAGCCACTGTTCTATTATAGCATCTGTGACTGAGCGAATGGGTATTCTTTTTTTTTTTTTTTTTTTTTTTTTCACGTTCAAGAGGACCCGAATTCGAATCTCAATCAGGGTGAGTTACCTGGATAAGGGGTTTTCCCTTATCCTGAAAGACGAATGTCGGGTAACTCTAAGCTCCATGGACCCCGTGCTCATTTGACCTCATTTCATCCATTCCGTTCATCGTCCGATATGGATCGTGGGTAGCTTCTCTTTTACCAAGAATTCCCATTCACCGTGTCCTGTCTCATTAATTCCTGTTCATCTATTACAGAGGTACAGCACCTGGCGACCGCTATGTGTGCGTTGCGGATGGACGATATTTTCCGCCATGGAAATGTCTCCCTGGAGTTTGGCTGACTGATTACGACTCCTTCTTGCAAGTACTGTTCGCCAACCCAAAGAAAGTCCCTGACAGGAATGTGCCATCCCTATACAGTGCGACAAGGATAGCGAATGTGTGTGACATAGCACGCATGCTACACAAGGAGTAGAACCGTTAAAAAGCATGTGCCCTATTCACTCAGTGCCCTAAAACCAAGAACGTTTATTTTCAAAAGTAGAAAGCGACAGAATGTTTTTGAATTGGTTGTAACTGAACTGACCTGAGTGTCATAAACATTACCAGGCAGGATATCGGAACAGTGTCTAACCCCCTTGCGCCTCATTCCCCGGGACTTTCTTTGCTATGGCAAACTGTAGCTCGGCTACATCTGGATTGTCAACCTCTGACACTTCTTTCTCTTCATACCTTCAGATCACCTTGGAAGTACATACAAAATGTCTGCTATGGCTTTAAGCGTGTTATTGTGTTCCAGTTACTGGAGTTCTTTTCATTGTGTTTACTACTAACACCATTTGATGCCAGAAATATCGGTCGCCATGCTGTTATTATAAGCTATTTTTTCTACTTCTTTTTGTGATTTTCGACACATGAACTTACAAAGTTATTTTATTTACATTATCCTTCCACAAGCAGCTAGGCCGCACCGTGGCTCAGTGGTTAGACCGCTTGGCTCTCACCAAGGCGCCCCGGGTTCGATCCCAGGCGACCGCAAAGTGAGATTTGTGATGGACAACACGGCGCTGGGGCGGGTTTTCTCCGGGATCTCCGGTTTTCCCCGCCATCTCATTACACCGGTGCTTCATCTTCATCTCATGTATCATCAGTGTCATCGCCTGCGGTGCCGTATGTAGTAAAAGCGGGCGTTAAACACTACACTGCACTACACATATACACACAAGCAGCATTAAATTTTTGAAATATTAAAATGTCATTTAGCTGTTCATTAGGGCTTGTAACATTATGTAAGCTTAGTTCCTGTCATTTGAGTTAGTGAATGCCTCTTGTAGCTCATATTGTCACCCAATTATCGGGAAGCACCACAAACAACAGCTGAGACGGGACCGGAGCCCACGCCACACCCACTCATTTGTCTCCTGTCACTAACTGAAGGGATGGTTAGGGGAGGGATGTCGGGCCCCAGAGCCGTCTCTTTACCCTTCTCCTAGGTTCTGGAAATTACGGGACATTCAATCTGATCGAGAACCTTCCAGATCGGCAAGCGGACCCTATATAAGCAACACGTCGTGCAATTAGGAGTCAGTCAGTGAGTCAGTCACAGTTCTTAGTGTAAGAATGCAGTGCTAGTGTACGACGAGAAGACTGTGTGAGAGCATCGGAAGATTGTACGTAATTACGAGTGCAAGTGAAATTGTAACGGACGAACTGGTGAATCGTAATTGTGTGCATTACGTAATTCTGTGTAATTGGCAAGAGTTTAACTGTAAGTCGGTGGAAATAAAGAACATTTTTGAGTTGTGAAATTGGACTTTTCATTTCACGAACCCACAAAGTCACAATATTTACATAAATCTCATTCCCACTCTCTCATTCTAAAATGAGAAAGAGCAAGAAAATTAGTTATTCGGAGAGATTTCACGTAAGTGGATAGTACTTTCGTAAAATTTTATATATGTAGAAACAAAATATATTGGTGTGATATTGCGTCAAAGTATGCGGAACATACTGGAATGGTAACAATGAAATTTGTTTAAAAGTAAGCGTTGAGTTGGAATACCTGTCCACAATTTATATTTGCAATCCTATTATATTATTAACAGGTTATTATATACTCAATATTCTTCATAGTAATAATAATAATAATAATAATAATAATAATAATAATAATAATAATAATAATAATAGTGATAGTGATAGTGATAGTGATAGTGATAGTGATAGTGATAGTGATAGTGATAGTGATAGTGATAGTGATAGTGATAGTGATAGTGATAGTGATAGTGATAGTGATAGTGATAGTGATAGTGATAGTGATAGTGATAGTGATAGTGATAGTGATAGTGATAGTGATAGTGATAGTGATAGTGATAGTGATAGTGATAGTGATAGTGATAGTGATAGTGATAGTGATAGTGATAGTGATAGTGATAGTGATAGTGATAGTGATAGTGATAGTGATAGTGATAGTGATAGTGATAGTGATAGTGATAGTGATAGTGATAGTGATAGTGATAATGATAGTGATAATGATAGTGATAATGATAATGATAATGATAATGATAATAATAATGATAATAATAATGATAATAATAATGATAATGATAATAATAATAATAATAATAATAATAATAATAATAATAATAATAATAATAATAATAATAATAATAATAATAATAATAATAATAATAATAATAATAATAATAATAATAATAATAATAATAATAATAATAATAATAATAATAATAATAATAATAATAATAATAATAATAATAATAATAATAATAATAATAATAATAATAATAATAATAATAATAATAATAATAATAATAATAATAATAATAATAATAATAATAATAATAATAATACGTATTACTATTAGCAATTGTCACGCTCTTACGTGCAACGTTATGCAAATTCGAAACGATGCGCTGTCTAGCCTCAGTTTAGAGCAAGAGGTTTCTCCTAGAGTCTGCGTGGTTAATAAGAGTAAGGATGACACTAATAACACTGGAATCCAAGCTTAAGACTCGTTTAATGATTGCTTTTCTTTTATAATCACATGAATCCCGAAGTTACCGACCAAGGGAAACCAATCTATATTACTTTCCGGGGTTATCGTATGTGAAGACCATATTACGCGACGGGCCCAAATGACCTTGTTGTCGACGGGCCTTAAAACACCACACACTCACTATTACGCGATAACACTTAATTCGCGATTTAGGCAGGAACAGATTCGTTCCTTCACGTCTGTCCTCCTGGACAGTCAGTCCAGCTCTGTCTGAATCCTTTAAGAAAATTGTGCTATTCACACCAGAACACCCTTACTCGTGTCGATCTTTTGTTACTTGTGGACTTTTGATTCTGTTCCTACGGTCATCAGTTACTAAAGAAGGGTCTGAGAAAGCCAGTTTACCCAAGTGTCGACCCTATGGGCCTCCCGCGATGATGCATTCCTAATCTCATAGTGAATTACTAAACTAATATCCTGTTCATATCTGAAAAATATACCTCATGTTCACATCTAATTTACTGAATCCCTAATTTCGGTCGCAATGCTATTTCCTATTACAATGGGCTATACCCCTATTCTAAGTTGCTGTGGCTTATAAAGAAAAGATCAAACTATTTTGTGACATCCTTTCTCTGAGTAAGAAAATTTAAAAGCTTTTCAATTATTAAATAAAGAGTAATTAAGATTGAATATATAATTACTTCATGATATGCTGGAACGGCTATACGGCAGCCCGTGATTTCTGTAAACTTCTGCTCTAGGAAGAGAATGCATACAGTCGGTTCAGCACGTCGGGTAGTTACAGATTAAATCAGGGAGAGCAGCTAACATCTCATAAAACATGAGAACACTCTCACTTGTATCAGTTATGAATGCCAATGCCAAATTATTTCATAATGTATTTCCTACATTTTATAATACTAAGATAGCATAACATGTTACATCCAACTCATAGATAATCTTAAAAGTAGACTCGTGAGAAAAACAATGATTCTGAAATGTGCTCTTTCGTTATAACGGGAACTGTTTCTAAGGAAATTCAAGCGCTTGTTTTGAACATATATAAATATTTGCTGACAAATAATCTTGGTAAGGGGTCGTGCAATGAACCTGATAAATTCTGGATATTCACAGAAATACAGTGAGAAATATTGTGACGAAAGGAATACTAAAGACGCCGATCAAGTGTGAAAACAAAAGGAAACGTTTCTCTAAAGTAGATAATTTCACGTGCGATTTAATTCGTCGAGAAATTTATAGATTCTATGCAAAAGGGAGAGCGCCCACCTTAGACGAATTGGTTGCACATTTGCAAGAAATTTGTGATTTTCCTTATGGGCGCTTCACTTTGCGCGGTCTCCTAAAGGAGCTGGGTTTCAAATACCGCACTTTGAATAAGATAAGGGTTATTATAGAATCCAGTAGACTTGTAGCTTGGCGATATATATATATGTCAAAACTAAGGAATTTTTGCAGTAATGGACATAAGATAATTTATTTAGACGAAACCTCGTACGATACCCATGACGTATCGAGAAAGGTGGCAACCTTGCAGAACGGTCTGGGAGAAGGAGGGTCGGGGGTTGTAAAACGATTATAAGGGTTCGTCAAAGGCAGAAGCCGACTGCACATGCTTTAACTAAACAGACTTTAGAAGGTGTGATAGATCACCAGGCGGCCCCACCGAGGTCATATCGGTAGCCTTCCCACTTTGGAGTTGGCGCGCGTAAGTGGCGTATCCACTTCTATCCCGTCTTGAGTCCATAGGACCAGATGGGGGAGGGGCCCTTGTTAGTCTCTAGGTCTTGACCTATGGAAAGCCCCACGGTGGCTCCGGGCGCCCTTTTGGGACAGCTCGGTAACTCCCTGGTCGAAGGAGGCCCGTATCCTTGGTCCTACGGGTCCAGGACTAATGGGAGTAGAACCTCTAACATTAATATGTACCCTTGAGGTTTTTTTTTCCATAATGCAAGTGTTCTTTTTTTTTGTAATTTACGTCCTCCAACGTTAAGTCATATCGGTCGATGGATGAAATGGGTGAAATGGTGCTCAAATGAGTCCGGGGTCCATGAACCTTATTCAGGTAACTCACCCTGACCGAGATTCGAACTCGGGACCTCGTGAACGTGAGGCAGATACGCTACCATCTACGCTACCAAGGCGGGCTCCATAATGCAAGAATGCAACTATTGGCCACCCACCAAAAAACCCTGCCCCTGGTCAGCTAATATTTCTATTGATAGCTGGCAAACAGACTTTTGAATCTTATTTCAAACGAGACGTAGAGATGCAGTGATCTCATCGTCCAGTTAATATAACCACTGCAAGCACCCACCCGAGTACTGGCTAACAAATCACAAAATTAATAGAGATGAAGTGGAAATGTCCAAACTCACTTCAAGAACTGAAGACAGTATTCTAAAGTCTCAGTGAAAAGGTAAACTCCGGAGATAAATTCGGGAAGAAGACTCTCATAAGTTACTGAGAAAGCAACCTTCTAAAGGTAGGGAGGTTCCTACAGAAAGTCTCAGACAGAGAGAGAGAGAGAGAGAGAGAGAGAGAGAGAGAGAGAGAGAGAGAGAGAGAGAGATCATAAATCGCAGAGAAGGTATCCCTCTAACTGATAGGATACAAAGAAGACTCTGATCTACCGAATTGATGGTTTTGCAATGGATTGCTAATCCATCAAAGTGATACCTCATAAAGCTAAAGCAGTAAGCTGGACAGATATAATCTATAAAAACAATAGCAACTAACAAGGTAAAACCCTTTTAGAAAAATTTACAATTGCTACGCCGAACAAACCAAAAAGTGCTAGATATTATATCCAAAATCTAAAAGAAAACTTATTCAAATATTATTTGCAACGAAAACTAAAAAGAAGGGTAAAGGCTCGACTGAAACAGTTGATGTATAACCCTATATTCAGAAGTAAAGAAGAGAGTGCAGCTTTAGGATCTGGTATATTCATTCATAAATGTATAAAATCAAGAATACTGAATTATAGTTGCAGTAGTAATAGAATTATATCCTCCGATTTAACATAGGCAGAAACCATTTAAATATAATTGAAGTATATGTGAAAAAGTAGGAGTTGCAGAAACATTTAAACTCTACTACTGGGAGGAATTTTTTTTATTTACGTCCTCCAACGTTGTCATATCGGACGACGGATGAAATGGGTGAAGTGATGCTCAAATGAGTCCGGAGTCCATGGAGCTTAGAGTTACCTGCCATTCGTATTTCAGGATAAGGGAAAACCTCGTAAAAATCTTATCCAGGTAACTCACCCTGACCGAGATTCGAACTCGGGACCTCTTGAACGTGAGGCAGACAGGCTACCATCCACGCTACCGAGGCTGGCTCTGGGAGGAATGAATATATATTGATACTGGCGGGAATAAATATTTCTTGATGCTGGGAAGTTTGAATGTTAGAGGTTGTAAAGTAATTATACTTAAATTAATAGGACTACATGAAGGAGATAGTTTAAATATAAATCTAGGAATACTGAGAGATTTTTATTATTTTAATTCTCTCAGAATAACAAATAACTTCTTTCCTCACAAGGAAAGAATCATACTGTTGAAACATGACAGAAAATATATAAAGGACTACACCGTTACAAATGCAAAGTTATAGCCATACTTTTATATATGGATGGAAGTTGCAGAGGGACTGAGGTAGCACACACCAATATTTGGGGGCTTTGAATATAAAGACTCCTAAGACATATTCAGAAAAGAATACACTACTCCAGAAGAATACACTAACTAGTCTTTTTCGGGGACGGAAAACCCCTAAAAATAGCCCTTATTAAAATAGACAAAGAAAAAGAAAGTGTGAAGCATTCTGAATAAGAAAAACGCATACGAGTACCTACAATGGCTAAACCTATCCTTTACAAAAGTTCATACCGAATATAAATATAGAAAGCCATACAAATAAGCCCGCCTCGGTGGCGTAGATGGTGGCGTGTCTGTCTCACGATCAAGAGGTCCCAAGTTCGAATCTCGGTTAAGGTAAGTTACCTGGATAAGGTTTCTCCGGGGTTTCCCCTTATCCTGAAAGACGAATGTCGGGTAGCTCTAAGCTCCATGGATCCCGGACGCATTTGAGCATCATATCACCCATTCCATTCATCGTCCGATATGACAACGTTGGAGGACGTAAATCTTATATATATATATATATATATATATATATATATATATATATATATATATATATATATATATATATATATATATATATAGTGATATATAAGTGTGACCTGAACTAACAAGTTATATAAGAGTACTGAAACAGCCAAAATGAGATTTTAAAGATGGATATTGGGAGTGAGCTTTAAAGGTTAAAAAAGAATTGCAGAAATTAGAGAAGAACTTGAGGTAGAAAACAGTATGGCGCAAGAAGCGAAAGATATCGGGAGGGATGAGAATACCTGCAAACGCTGACCACCGTAGCTCAGTCGGTTGAGCACCTACCTGCCGTGCTAGGGGTCCTGGGTTCGATTCCCAGCGGCGGGGGTGGGAATTTGTCTCCGACCAAGATAATTCCTCATGTTCCCCAGAGTCTGGAAGTATGAATGTGTGCGTGATCTAATTAATAAAACCCAACGAATACGAGTTGACCCCTGCGAGTAGACCCCTTCCAAAGGAGAACGGCCGCCGATATGACAGTTGCAGTCAAAGGCGGGGTATAAATGGAACAAGTAAAAACACCTGCAAAGAATCTCCCTAGATGGATTGCCTTTGCCAGCATATTTTATAAATACTATAGGAAGATGTGGAACGACCCACGAAGCCATTGAAACAACAACTTAAATAACCCTTTGTCTTCGGAATAGGAAACAATTCAACCCTTGTATAGGAAGAAGATTATGATGACTGTGATTATGCTGCTGATGATGATTATGATGTAAATCGTTAATGCAAATTAACGTTAACTGGTATACGGAAATAACGGTCTGTCACATCTCAAACGACAAGGCTAAAAACAAAAAACAACGCATTGTAGCTAGTCTTTGGCTTACTCCAATATCAATATTGAAGTCCTTACTTTGTTACTCAAATGGAATAGCAAATGAAGTAAATAGAAAAGCACCATATTTGCATATATTTTTCAAATAAAGAAATATACCGTGATAAATAGAACACGCAGTTGTACTAAACTCAGTTTATTCGACACCAAAGCAACAAAGCGCTGACTTAGACATCTTTTTCACTTTTACAAATACAAAAAGCAAACATGTCAAGGCTACAGGTTTCTTTATGCCTCTGTTACACAAACCAAACAGGCGCTCCTCAAAATTTCTCAACGCTCACTGCTCGTAGACAATAATAATACATTAACTGCTTACCAACTGACTCACAACTAAACTAACTGAATTGCACTGAACTGTAAGGCTGGATTTTGCGCTCCATTTTATATTTAGTAGGTCACGGAAGAAATATGCTGGAAACTTAAGTCCCCAGAATTGCCGGCATGAAACATTCCGGAAGTCGATATTTCTAGTTTTTCCGAAATCGAAGGATCTGGAATATCAGCGTGGACGTATTTCCGGCTCCTGATGTACCAGCGATTGTCCTTGAATATTCCACTTTGTACTCCTCGGAGCAAAAAGTACAATGTGAAATGTAGTTACTCGTATTTAATTCTTATGAGATGGATAGGTGACACGTGGCCGCCGTGCCACCTGCTTTCTCCTTAGGACTGCTCGTCCCGACCAACCTTGTGCCGTCCGTATCTTGGTTAAGGGCAATCTCTAGAGTATTGCACTTCACCGCTGATCCTCCTCTCTAGCTTAGGTGACAGCGTGACTGCGTTCAGAAAGTAATGTGTTCGAATTTCGGTCAGAGTAATTATTTGGATAATGATTTTTCCGGGAGTTTTCCTTATCCTGAAATATGAATGTGAGGCTCATTTGAACATCATTCCATCCATTTCATTCATCGTCCGATATAAGTTAAAGTTGGTGGACGTAAATTAAAAAAAAAAAAATCATTTTGTTGACATAGTGTGGCCCTTGCTGCTGGTTGGAGTTTGGGGCAGCGCCCCCTAGCCCAATTAGGGCAAAGCAAGCCTTTCCGTCGTAAAGCTCCATTTTACACTCGCTGGTTTGCTAGGTCCTCCTGTGGCCACACCGTGGCTCAGTGGTTAGACCGCTTGGCTCTCACCAAGGCGGCCCGGGTTCGATCCCAGGCGACCGCAAAGTGAGATTTGTGGTGGACAACACGGCGTTGGGGCGGGTTTTCTCCGGGACCTCCGGTTTCCCCCGCCATCTCATTCCACCGGTGCTCCATCTTCATCTCACGTATCATCAGTGTCATCGCCTGCGGTGCAGCATGTTGTAAAAGCGGGCGTTAAACACTACACACATACACACACATAGGTCCTCCTGAGGACGTCTAGTCCTAGAACCATTTCTTCGGTCACCCCAGCGACCAACAATCACGGACTTACAACGCTCCACCCCAAGGTCAACTCCACAAGACCTCCTTCTCCACCGACAAGCTGTCACCGATGCCATCACTACTGGGTAGGACCGATCCCAATTTCCTTACTTGCAAGCCCTCCACCACGTCGATTCTGATTACGGTTATTGCTACACCCGAATCCACCTGTATCCTGCAGTCGGCGATGAGGTTGTCCTCCACTCTTCTGACCAAGGCATGCAGTGTTACTCGAGGATATGGCTGCGATGTGCTATATGCTATGCCAACTCTTTACTCGTTCTCTGGCCTCATCCACTTGGCCGTTTATATTTTATTATGTCTTTGTTGACCACTTCCCAAGCTTTTCTGTGGAATTGCTGACGTCCTTGAGCTGATCCTCTGTTCCCAACTACCGCATATTCCTGATATTCATATCGTCACCTTGTCCGCCAGCTGCTCCCATCTCAAGCCGACGCTTGTCCACTCCATCTTTAAGCACCGCTCGTTCCTCGACTCCGACTTCCGGAACGCTAGGCAGTGCGCTCAGCATCAGGACTGAACAGACCTTAGCGTTTAAAAATAGGTAACTGTTTCGGTAATAATAATGTGAAATACACTTCCTGATCGTTACTGCAAACCTATGCAAACCGATCAAGGTCTTTAAGCTTTGAGGTTGCCGACAGTCAATTATAGTAAACTTCTCTGAGGCACTCGCCGTAACGCTACCAAGTCCCAGGCTGTTACTTTTACCAGGCGAAATCTTTAAGATGTCCCCAATCTCCAGCTAGCAGGAGAAGAGGTACCATGGTCCAACACAGCGACTTATCTAGGGGTCACCCTAGATATGAAGCTAACATGGAAGGCCCACATCACAGCACTGGCAAACAAAGTTAGCAGAAAGATGGCAATGCTGTACGCTCTATATAACAGAAAGTCAACAATAGCGCTGAGGAACAAGATCCTCCTCTACAAGCAGGTTCTGCGACCTGCACTAACATATGCCTTCCAAGTCTTGGGACTTGCCGCAGAAACACACCTCTACAAGCTACAAGTACTACAAAACCGCTATCTTCGCACCGCAACCTATGTCCATTGGTACATTCCCAACTACAATATTCACTTTGACCTCAAATTTCCTAAACTCACAGATCATAACCTACACGTTTCTCGAAGCTTCTATTCTAAACTTCCTTCAAGTTTCAATCACCTCATCCGCGGCCTCAGGCAGTACGACCTCGACCCCGGAGAAACTTACAAAAGATCCGGACTTGTGCTAGGTCCACCATAAACTCAAAATCACACCTTACCCCAACAAAACACGTTCATAGAACTACGAAAACATTTCTTAAACACTAATAGCACCATCCCTTCGTTAAAAACCAATCTCTATACCAGTAAGGGATGAAATTCCGGTATGGCGATAGTCGAAGGACCCTCCCTCGCGGATGAGGACTCCCTTCAACGACACCTCTATGCTCTGTGGGACACTCGACGGAAAATACGTGAATACATCTACTGCAGCTTTAATCTGACCAACGTACCTACAAACGTGAACACAAAGGTCCTCTTATTCGCATCTAAAACACAACTGTTGGTCTTTGCATTGCTAAATTTGGAAAATTTCATTTTCATTCTCATTTTCAGAACTGTGTGTACGAGCTTTAGCAACGTCTACGATAACTGAAAAATAAAATTCCAGGAATACCTTGAGCCAATTGCATTCTCTACACCTACCTAACTGCTTTTCCTTAACAGAAAGTCCATGATGACAGCAAACATTCGATAAAATCTTACATTGCTAACCAACGGCTTATTAAATTTTTGCAATATGCATTGATTTTAACATACGGAAATTCTTCATTGCAATTATTTACATTAATAGGCATCTTTTCTCCAAAAAGTAATATTAATATTTCAAGAGCAAACAAACTAACCGAAGTATCCACTTACATACACTTTAATCTACACGGTGTTCATTTGTATCTGTAATTATACCGCGCAAAAGTTGACGCCATCATTAGCAGCGCTGATGGAGCGAGTTTATATACGATTCTCCTAGCGGCTTGCGATCATATTTGATGTGCTGACAGCAGCTTTGAGGCCTCCCTCTAGCAGCAGGTGAGAGGTGGGTATGCCCGTGTAAATATAAAGGTGCGTAATTTCCCCTGGTGCGTAGATACGATAGCTGTTTTCATAAAACTATATGCTGCAATGCAATGCACTGCAAAGCTAATTATGCAGCCATAAAAGTATACCATGAAGAATATGGGAAATGATGTCAATGAACACTTATTTCACAATGAACATCTGTTTTTCTGTTATAGTAGACATATATGCATATTGTAAACCTGTCACCTAAAATAGAAAGATTTCAATTTCATCTCAATTCTTTTCTATCACCCACAGCTTCCTCACAATGTAACTTCATTTATCACCAGAAAATTAGCATAACATGTTCTAGCAATGAAAAATAAATTAGTGTTATAATATATACAAAGTTTTTATTCGAGTCTAAACAAGAAAATATCTCTAGTGCATTAGTGCTATGTGTCCATTTTCTTATATTTCTTTTTTCACTTCCCCTTAAACACTGTCTGCATTGCAAGAAGGTATGCTTGAAGCCTTTCTGTCATAACATTATTTATTGCTTCTAGATTTGAACCTGTCACTTTATAGCGTCCGGTATCTCTCTATTTGTAACTGATCCTCTATCTTGGAAATTTTTGATGCACCTATTGGTTTTAAAAGACATAAGGCCACCAACATTAATAACCATTTTAATTAAGTGTGAGAATGACAAAAATTTATATTATATACTGATAAAACGCAAGAAGTTCATATTGCAAACAAAAGTATGTCAATTTGACGGTATCTGGACTCTTTTGACAACATTACGCTCCGAGGGACTTGTGTGAATGCAGGATAGTTTTGCATAAACTCCTCTATGCAGCGGTTTAAATTATATTTATATGTTGCACCAATTTTAATGCCAGTACGAAAGTAGCATTCAGCCATGAAGCCACGGTGCTGTGTGTTCATATCCAGGGGAAGCTGGTTGTATTAGTTACCAGCATAACACACTCAAAGCGCTGTAATTTGCTTACTGTTCTGCAAAAATTACCGCTTCTCCGTAGAGGGCACTATGATTTCAAGAAACTCACTAGTCAACTATGACGTCATTCTTGCTCAATTGGAGAGCTGGAAATAACGAATAAAAATGAACACATTGTAGAAAGCTTAAAATTATTTAAAAAACTGATGTTTTTATAAACCAAAAAACAGAATAAAATAAAATTGTTCATATATTTACTTTTCATAGAAACAAGGGAATCAGGGCAATTTAGTTCTGTTATTCAACAACTATAACAAACATCTTAATTATAGAGTGTAATGCAATAAGTATTTCCACCATTCTAATCGAAAATTATGTCTAAAATGTATTATAAATAAGTATATATTATTGCCATTATCATTAGCCTGTCTCTGTAGTGTAGGTGGTAGCATGTCTGCCTCGCGTACACTCTCGGTCCCGAGTTTGAATCTCGGTCAGGATGAGTTATCTAGATAAGGCTTTTTTTGAGGTGTTTCCTTATAAATGAATGTAGGGTAAGTCTAAGCTCTATGGATCCTGGTTTCATTTGAGCTATTTCACCCATTTCATTTATCGTCCAATATGACAACGTTGGAGGACGTTAAATAAAAGAAATGTCATCATAATTACCATCATTATTATTACAGCTTAGTAAGCTTTCTTCGTGGGATAGTCTTAACGACGCAACTTGGTTTTTTACATTACCTTGGCTAAATTTAGAATTATGTATGGTTTCACCTATTACAACTATGCGGTTTTAAACAAATGAAGTCTGACACAATGTAACGGCTATGAGAAAAGAAACAACTATGCGGTGAACGCTTTGAACTGAACGTGAAAATGCACCGCATAGTCAAATTTGCCTACCTGTCTATTTTTCTTATGTGTTCACAGTTTAAACGGCATGAATTGAAACATGCACTGCGGTGTCTGTGTGTCAGAGGTGCCGCTAATGTTAGATATAGGACGTTGACAGTATGCTATACAATAGCAGTGTGTTGTACACGTGGCAGCCGCCATGGCATAGCATCGCGTGTCCTCTGCAGTGTACTGCCTTCAGCTGTCGTCTACAAGTTCCGCTTCCGCTGCTTTTACATTTACTAAAATCCTGCAAATTGTAATTCTCTGTTACTGTGTATTGTTGTTAGATGTGATATGCTGAATTAGAATCCGGGATACATCAGTAGCACAGAGGAAAGCTTGCGTTCCTTGAATTTAGGCATCGAATATGTATTACGTAACTATTTTCTCTACCGGTTCTGGCAGTGAATTAGAAAAATGTTCGTAGGTATGTGTGTGCTTCTATCAGCAGAACCGAAAAATCTCGGAATTATGAGTCAGACTGAAAAATTCAATGCCATAGCCGAGATCTGAATCATGGGACTAGGGTCTCCGGTTCCTCTTAGTCATTGAGCTACCATGCCCAACATGCTAGCGAAATATTAAATTCTCCAACTGTAATTGATAATTACTCTTCATTACACTTATTATGTTGTACCTACTACCATTACGTTTTATCAATAGCAGCAATTGAAAAGAATGGGAAATGTATTCTATATATCTTTATTTATAGTTCAGTAGGTAGTTAAAATAAGTAAGAAACAAATAAATTTACCTATACGAACCTTAACCTACAAAGGGCTATTTTGGAAGAAGGATTGAATGCCATCAATTAACCTAATAATAGGGTTTAACTGTGTATATCTCATTGCATATGACAACACCTAGTGATTTACCGGAAAACATACGATTCGATTGGAGAATTTAATGTCATTCTGGCATGTTGGCCATGGTAGCTCAATGTTTAAGAGCAACTGGAGCTGAGGAGATCCGTGGTTCAAATCCCAGCTACGGCCTTGAATTTTTTAATTTGACTTAACCTATCCAAAATTTACCTGCAGACGGCTAGTATGGATGAACGATTAAGATCCATTAAGTAACCTAATTTCAAAAAAAGCTCCCACTCCAAACCTTTAGATTGAAACCCCTTTTGGTATGCAATTTACTCCTTAACGTAACAATATATATGTGGGGTAAGGGCGAGTATCTTTTTCACCGCCTTTGCGCCCCCCCCCCTCCCCCGCCGATACGTTCTCCCAGTGATTAAAATGAGCCTCAATATCGTTTAAACTTGAGCATGGATGCACTCAGAAGCACAAGAGAGAACACCGATTTAAGCTTCCCATCACCTGGGTTGGTGGCAGCACAATGGTAAATGGCTTCACTCCTCTAACCCTTGACCTGGAACTGATGGGCGAGAAATGTCCAGGCCCAAAGAGTATGACGGCAGACAGGAAACAACCCTGTGGGTGGGGGGGGGGGTGTGAGGGCTTATGCATGAGAACGTCGAGGGTCCAATGAATTTTGGCTTTGATAATCCTTACAACATGATTCTGGTTGTATCACTAATACCTACTGGACGTATCTTTTGATTATAGTACTATTCTTATAGTGGAAGTAAAAAGTAACAGAAAGTTCTCTTAGAAATGCAATATTATTAAATGCTGGGAAGACAGGATACCTTATTTAACAGCAGGAAGAAGGAACGTTAACTCTTAAAGATTGTAAACATTATATTGCAACTTTATTTTTCCCAAACGCTCTTTACTCCCAAAAGTAAATACAATAAAAAAGAAAGCGGATAATATTTTAACAGTAATATGTCAAAGTATGTGAAATTAAATTAATTGTTAATGTTTAATATAACACTTCAGGTTAAATAAACTACAAGTTACACGAAAGCTTATCTTTACTTTCATTTGACCCCTTCTGTACCGTGATGGTATCGTGTCTCGTCTTATTCAAGAGGTGCTGAATTTGAATCTCAGTGAGGGTGATTTTTATGGGGATTTTACTTATCCTGAAAGATTAATGTCCGGTAACTCAACTCTAGCCCTAGGCTTCTTTGAGCATTATTTTACCAACTTTATTCTTCGTCTGATATGACGTACGTTGGAGGATGTTAAATCAAAAAATACTTTAATTCATCCTTATAAATTCTCCTACAAGTAATGTGTAAGGGGTTTTGACAAAAATAAAACCCGATCTGAGGGTAAAACAACATGTTATTCTATTCTGTTGAGAAGTATAAACGAACAAATAAAAAGAAAAATAAGAAAAGCTAAAGAGAAGAATCTAAGAAAGCTTGGAAAATTGTATCAGTCTTGCGAAAGTTCTTAGCTTTGTAATATTTATACAGTTTTGATCTGACTTTATTTATTTTCAGTCCCCTCTACTACTACCCTTAAAAGTATTAGTGAAACTGGATGAGTAGTGCCAGACTGAAAAATTCAATGCCATAACCGGGATTTGAACCACGGATCTCCCGCTCTCCGTGCGGTTGCTCTAAACCACTGAGCTACTATGGCCGACATGACATTAAATTCTCCAACTGACCATATACAGAATGTTACAAAAAGGTACGGCCAAACTTTCAGGAAACATTCCTCACACACAAAGAAAGAAAATATGTTATGCGGACATGTGTCCGGAAACGCTTAATTTCCATGTTAGAGCTCATTTTATTACTTCTCTTCAAATCACATTAATCATGGAATGGAAACACACAACAGAACGTACCAGCGTGACTTCAAACACTTATTACAGGAAATGCTGAAAATGTCCTCCGTTAGCGAGGTTACATGCATCCATCCTCCGTTGCATGGAATCCCTGATGCGCTGATGAAGCCCTGGAGAATGGCGTATTGTGTCACAGCCGTCTACAATACGAGCACGAAGAGTCTCTACATTTGGTACCTGGGTTGTGTAGACAAGAGCTTTCAAATGCCCCCATAAATGAAAGTCAAGAGGGTTGAGGTCAGGAGAGCGTGGAGGCCATGGAATTGGTCCGCCTCTACCAATCTATTGGTCACCGAATCTGTTGTTGAGAAACGTACGAACACTTCGACTGAAATGTGCAGGAGCTCCATCGTGCATGAACCACAATGGGTATTTTGACATTTGTCTGCACGAATGATTTCAATTTACATTTTAAGAGAAATACTAAAATGAGCTCTAACATGGAAATTTAGCGTTTCCGGTCACATGTCCACATAACATATTTTCTTTCTTTGTGTGTGAGGAATGTTTCCTGAAAGTTTGGCCGTACCTTTTTGTAACAACCTGTATTTCCCTGTAGACCACTAGGGGTACTCATATGTTATGAGACACGCACCTTTTGTGGCGACTAACTGTGCTGTAAGCACCTAAGTCCATAGTTACTGTAAGTACATAAGTTCATAGTTAAACCACTATGTTTTATTTTAGGTAAATTGATGGAAATAATCATTTCTTTCACACTAGTCGTGTGTAGGCCGTTTGGGTGAGTATGAGCAGGAGATCCGTGGTTCAAATCCCGGCTATGGCGATGAATTTTTCAGTCTGACTCTACTCATCCAAAACTTATCCTGTACACGGCTAGTGTGAAAGCAATGATTATTTCCATTAGTGAAAATCTAGACTTTTAATATGCCAAGAATTTAAATACCTCCGTACTATTTTAGACACCTTTTTACTTAAGCCTTTACATTTTACTTTTACGATTATGTACTATGTTCTGCTTTTATGGCCAAATCGTATGAATGTTTAGCTTACTGGAAAGGAAGTTATTTTTACAAACTCCTGAAATATACATATATGCACCTCGAACATTTACTCTACCTTAAACGCGCTGGTCTCACCGACTGCAAATTTCGTTCTTAGGAAATTTCATTTAAAGCCACGTTGTTTTCTACTGACCTCACTAGAAGGTTGTTGATAAAGTTTCCACTGCCAACAAGTAAAAACCAACGTGCTTCATATTGGGTATGATCTGTTTCTTTCTTAATTTATTCCAAATTCAGCTTGTTTTTTCCCCGTTTTTTTTCTTTCCCGATCAGTGCGATTTTTTTTTTTTTTTTTTACGAAACGATCGCAGCGCCTTTTTTTAATCTGTAGGTCATAATATTATATCTGCAAATGTTTTCTGTTAACAGAAAAGAAAACCAAGGAGTTTTTTTTTTCATCAACTTCTCTGTTTTTTTTCCTCTCTTTTTTTATTTTACTTTTTTATTTTTTATTTTGTTATTTTTATTGTTTTTTCATTTTTTCTTTTTTAATTTTTTATTTTATTTTTTTTTATTTATTTATTTAAGACGGAAATGGGTACCGGGTAAGAAAATTTCTTGTTTTATTGGCTTGTACTGTGAGACAAATGAAGGGTTCTATTTGCTTAAATGGTTATTCGATGTGCATTTGTTCCAAGTGATAAATGTATGGCTCCAGAGAACGCAAGGTCTTTCTGCCTGCCGTGCTAGGGGTCCCGGGTTCGTTTCCCGGCGTTGGGGGTGGGGATTTTTCTCCGACCAAGATAATTTCCCATCTTCACCAGAGTCTGGAAGTATGAATGAGAGTGTGAATGTGTGCGTGATCTAATGATTAAAAACCAAAGATAACGAGTTAACACCTTCAGTATGTTCCAAAGGAGAACGGCCGCCGATATGACCATAGCAGTTAAAGGCCGGGTATAAATGGAACAAGGAAAAAAAAAAAAAAAAAGGTCTTTCGTTGGAAGCATTGCGCGCTGTCCGCCATAGTGTCACTTTCTTTGGCCTTCGAGTCATCACCAATCATTTGAAACACTGAAATTACTTGAACTGGATGGTAAGTAATTTATATTAAAAAAAATTGACGCCTCTGGTATCGCAATGGACACAGTATTATTACAATAACCTGATCAGGGAATAAAATCCATTTACTATGTTTTGATCTGAGGTGGAACCACAAGCTTTAGATTGATACATTTCGAATATTTTTAGAACAGAGAACTTTTGTCTTCGAATGTATTCCCCTTGTCATTACGTAGGTTACTTCAAGTACTCGCAAGACTTGCTCCTTGGACCGTCAAATTGAGTTTTTGTTTTTAATATCCGTAGTTCAAACAATTGCAGATTTGATGCGCTTTCGTGTGTTTCGTGAACTCCTATCGCGGAATACCGCTTCATCTGCACATGCCTGCGTGGCTAATATTCTTTGACGAGATTTTCCAGCTGCGTTCACGTCGTTATCCGACCATCACAAGTCGATCTCGTTTTGGGTTCAATTTAAAATCCGTGTCAGGAAAGCAATGCTTCCGCTGGTTATACCTTTAAACGTGATACTTTGTACACTCGTTCAAATTTAGTTTGCTGACACGTTATGTGGCATCCCAGTTTCATGAAAAACTCTCAGGTTGTTTGACTTCTAAACAACCACAGACGACAAAGCAATAACAAATGAAGAACCAATGAATAAACGTTATAAATAGATTAACCTCGGACATTTCGACTATTAATTTGTATTTTATGTGCTGCTGGATAGTGACATGTACTTTGCTATTACATTAGTTGTTGAACGAATGGTTCTCACGAAACGTTTACTGATTCATTATATTGTGAAATATTACCGACTGAATTAGCTCTTAAAAATTACTGCTTTCGTAAACACCAGTAGTTCAAATTGTATTACTTAATTTATTGTTCTCTAAACCATTAAATAATGTCTATTGACAGATTTACAATCAAATTCGCTATAAATTAAATAAGACTGAAATATACATATGTTTATATGAGCATCGTATTATTGTATTGTTTTCATACCACTAAAAGGGTCTGAAATCGTTAAGATCCGATGTTCGAATCCCACCCAAGAAGGTCATTCCTGTTGGGGATTTCACCAGGGGTTTCTCCGTCATCTGGCGAATGTCAGTTAATTTCCCAGTTATCATTTATTTTCACGAACTCTCATGCCAACCGTCTGTGGTGCCGTATGCTGTAACCATGGCCGTTCAACACTGCTATCAAGATATCCAAGGTAAAGAAGGAACTATTTTGTTTTTAGGCAGGTCTTATACATTCCACATATGTTTAAGACAAGTAATACAGTCTGATTTTTAAAAGAAGATACGCGAAGGTCATCAGGCGAAGGGTAAGAAGGCAAGGTCGTTGATATGGTAACGTAAACAAAGGTTACCACATTGGATTCACTGTTGAAGTGGGTGAATCACATACTCCTCAGCTCAGTTATCGCTAATCTCTGTTTCATATAACCTTGCCCCACTGACATGTATCACTCCGCGTGCAACTACCTTCCCCCTCACCCTCATTGGCTAATGCTTTCGCACCATAGGCCATAGGTGGTGCCTTCCCGTCACATTTAAAACTGCAGTAAACGTCATAATAATTGCCAGGAAGATAGATAAAATCATACAAATAAGAATATGAAGGCATGCAAAAATAATGAAGTTTATAATGAAACTGAGCAAATTGAAACTGAATGAATGAGCAATGAAACTGAAACAAGTTTATAATGAAAGGCCTTCGGCCTTTTCCACTGGAGTTTTTTAAAACCAGCACACATAGCTTGCAAAAATGCTTGTCTTTCAGTCTTAAAAAGTCGTGTCACGCCATACTTGTGTGTCCTTCATTCACCCAAGTCTCGTATTTTGCGATTTGTATCCCGCTACAGTCTGATTGTCCTTAAATAACGTCTTCGCCACACAGTAATATCGCCCCAGGAGTGGTAAGTTTTCCTGTTGTCTCAATTTCATGTCGCGATGTTCCTACGTATCTAATACTCACACCTGTAAGTTCAGAGCACAGCTGTTCGACTTCTCTCACTGACAAAAACGGATTCTTCTCTGTGCATTAAACACATGCACCACAATTCTTTCTTCGCCGCTTTGTAAAGATTTTCCCTTGCGATGCTTCAGCGAAAAACTGGCGGTAGACTCTGCCATTATACATATAATAAGTACACGTGCAGTAAACGATCAATAAAATAATTTAGCTCTCGCACTCGGCACAACACAACTTCGAATGGCGATATATGACTAATCCAGTTCAAAACAAGGGTAGTGATAAAAGTCATATAAACAAATATGTCATCTCTACCGCTAAATCACGTGTTTTCGTGACATATGAAAGACGGGCTGAGAGCAAAGGAACCTCCTCTGTACTTCGTTTTAAGAATTAACATGCATTTCAGATAAATCAACTCTGTTGCGTAATATATTTAATTCAAACAGTTACGAAAATATAAATCTGACAATTCTCTTCCAACATATAAAGATATATCACCATGTTAAATAACAAACTATTTTTTACCACACGACAGTCTATACTATAATAGCTGCCAAAGAGAGGTGATAAGGTCACGTGACCGTTAAGAGATACGGGGCAAGCTTATCTGAAACAAGGATGTTGTATTTTCGGAAACAGTTTGCTTGAGTATTCAGTTGCATTGTGTATTGTTAGCCTACTTTGTTAAAACACAATTAAAATACCTTTTTATGGAAGCAAGTCGGTTGTTGCATTGCATAGTCAAGCAAGATAATTTGTCTGTTCTCTTAGAGAATTCTTCCAACAGGAAGACGAGAGTTTGCTCCTTATCAATGAACAGCTTATTCCTTTTATCCAAAAGCAACAGTCCCATGTCATTACATTACATATGCTGGAACGTAAAAAAAAAAAAAAAAAAAAAAAAAAAAAAAATCCTGTTGCTCAAAATTCCGGCATATCGGCGGCGTTGATATGAACATGTTAATTAACAACGTCGTTAATAAGTATATTGCTATATTAATGTATACGGAACCAGGAAAGGTTTGAAAAAACGAGGCGCTTGCACCGAATTTTTTCAACTCTCGAGATTCCATTATGTGCTTACCACAAGTGTGATGCACATCATTTTTTGCACTATGTGTATTTATATGAATCGGAATTTTAGTAGTTAAAATATTAGCTGAAATATTAATAAATATAATTGAAGATAAATGTTAGATTTTAGAACATGCATCGCGTATATGTGTTTCTATGGAGAAATACTTACCGCATTAGCTACATAGTGCAAACAATTATTTAAAAGAACTAACATGTGAAGACCCTACAACACAGTGAATGTGTGAACAACATATTTCTGCTTTTAAAGTAGGCTAATACAGATTAACTGTGCATATTTTTGTTGAGGTGAGATAACTCGAACCCTTGTTTATGTTTGGAGTGCTAAGAGGATAAAGAAAGGGGATGTGCTGGCCAGCACCCACGTGGAGAAACAGATGACCTTCAGGCATCTTCTTTTAAAAATCAGACTGTAGCAGCGGAGAGTAATAGCAACATATCACTAAGAATATTGATCTTTTACATTCACAATGTGTTCTCTAGCCACTGTCGTTTCTTGTTATAGTATACGGTGTACAAATTATTATTACGCAGGTTTATTTTTTATGCTTTTCATATTGATTGAGATAAATCTTTACAGGAATAGTTCCATTACACATTTTGCTGTAAGCACAAGCGGATACAGTACTAAACAACTCAAACCAATAAAACAGTGAATAACTTAGAGAAAATGTTAATCTTAATAGATTTTTATTTGAATTAAATTCTGTTTTATATCAGATTACTTCGAGTGGTAAATTTTCCCCATTGTTTATGCTTTAACAGCTATACAAAATTAATTTTGAATGAAGAGAAAACTTGCAGAAATGTTGAGATACACATCTTAGTCATGCAAGTGTCTTATGTTTAATTCTGGTATTAGAATCAAAATCATCAGAAGCATTTTTAGAAAATAATGCAAGATTTTCAAGAAAATCCCATCATCCCAAACTACCGTTTGCATGGAAAAAATTTACGTATATTTTTCTTTTCTGACATATATTTAATTTTCTGAGAAAACCCTCAGGAGTCAAAATTATTCTGAAATACTTTTGTTGTAATTGTTGCAACGAAAGAGAGGCAAAATCTTACTGCACAAACATTACATAACTTTTTGAAGAACACGATTTATGTGAAAACGTTTGAGAAGAAAACCATCTCCAAGATATCCCTTGTTATGGGTTTTAATTTTCAAATAAGTTCTCAACTGCAAAATGTTATTCTTTCTTACTTTCCCTACACTTAAACTAAATAAAAGAGGAATTTTATTCCATCCAAAATTTCGATACTGGGATTTTACGAAAGTGAATTTTTAGAGGCTCCACTGAAACAAATAAATAGGCATTTTAAGAAAAAAAAGCTACATATGCAGATTTGTAGTATAACCCAAAAACGAAACGTCAACTGCCAAATGTGTGCTCTAGTTCAACATCTTCGAAGAATGCGACACGAAAATTTCCTAGAGAATAGTTCCAAAACAAACAACCCTTTACATGGAAATTGTTTCGAAAGTGCTGATTTTCTCAAAAATAGATATAAGGATTTTGATTAAAATAACAAATATTCAAGATATGTTTATGCCCAGTGAAATAGAAATAGCTTGAAGTTATCTTCATTATGAAAGACCTGTGAAGAAATGCAAAACCGTAAGAGGGAGACAAAATCTTACGACATAAAAAATGTAGATAATGTGATAGCACCAGTTTATGAAAAGTCGAATATTTCTGATATTGAACATTTCGACATATTCTTTGTTATAGTTTCAAACATATATACGAGGACTGTTCAATAAAGAATGATCACAATTTTTCTTCTTTTTTTGTTTTGTTTTTGTTTTGACAACGTATCTTTACTCATCCTCATAATTTTGATGGTTGTTCTCAAAATAGTCTCCCATGAATGCGATGCACTTGTCCCAGCATTTCTGCCAGTCTTCAAAGACATGCTGGAAACTATTTTTGAGAGATCCTTCAAAATCGCCTCCGCAGCCTTCACCACTGCCTCTGATGATGGATAATGCCTCCCATGAAGTCGTTTCTTCAAGTATGGGAGTAGAAAAAGGTTACATGGGGCTACATCCGGACTGTAGGGAGGGTGAGGGATGCACTTCACGTTGACTTTTGCAAGATATTCAGCAACAATATTGGCAATATGCGGCCGCGCATTACCGTGGTGCAGCATCCAGCCTGCTTCACAGAAATGTAGTCTTTTGCGCATGATATGCACTTTCAATGTTTTCAGGACATCCCTGTAGTATTGTCCAGCTACTAATGTGTGTGCAGGTACAACATGCTGATAAACTATTCCATGAATATCAAAGAATGAGATGACCATAACTTTCCCAGCAGAAGCAACCACTTTTGCTTTTTGGGGGGTTGGTGATGAAGGAGATTTCCACACTGAGCTTTGCTATTTGTTCTCAGGATCAAAATGATGTAGCCAAGTTTCATCAGCAGTGATTACGTTTGAAAGAAACTCCGGATCTTCCTTTAACATCAACTTTAACTGCAGCGGTAGGTGATACTGAACATGTCTGAACTTGCCTGGTTCTCACAGGTGGGAACCAAGAGTACCAACAATGAAACTATTTCGGCGTGTTTGTTTCACATTACGCTAACAGAATATAATGAGTTTGAATTTTAGTGCGAAAAATTATGACCGTAAAAAAATTATGATCATTGTTTATTGAACAGCCCGTTCTGTTGTCCGAATTTCTAAACTAGCTCTTAGGACATATGGCTATCGCATAACCCTACTATTCCTATTGTATCTACAAACAAGTAAATAAATAATAAGACGTTTATCTCAGTTACGATGAAGTACATACCCGAATAAATGTTAATGATGCATTTTTGAAGAACTGCTATAGAAGATTTTGCGAATTTCATCTCACACATCAGCATTTCTTTCACTCATTTTCGTGTTATGCAAACAGAACGTAATATTAAAGCCATCACAGAGCATATGACTTTGAAAAAGTTTTACTTTTATTTAATTTATTATGTTCGTGTATGCCTACAACGAAATATCTAAATGTTTAATTAAGCTTTATCTAATATGAAGAAGTAGCAAAATAAACTAATGTAAGAATAGTTTGAGAAAAGTGAGTAATGCAAAATTATGTGGATGCAACATCATAAAACATGTTTTTACAAATGTTTTTAGGTTTGTTACAATATTCCCATTTTCCTCCTGTTTTGGTATTGGCAATGTTTTAGTTTCCAGTTTCACCGACCACGATCTGTATATTTCTTATAAGTTTACTGATTTTATAAGTTTAGCTTCACGATTCACATTTGTTTTCAAAAGAAACGGAGCAGGCAATCCTTGGAAAGTTTGCGAACTAGCACATACCTCGCGGATGGGTTTGGCCCTGTCTATCGATCACATTTCAGCGCAGCAGTGAAAATATTATTTCTTCCATTGTGGTCGTGAAAGCCTTCTCGGGTAGTGGACTATGCTGTACAGGCTTCATAGTGACACAGCAAACATTTGAACAGAAATGATTGCTCTTCCAGGAATCCTGGGTTTGGATCAGTTGGACACAATTCAAGGTGGTCTCTTTACCGCAGTCAATGACAAAGCGATTTGTTATGTTCCATTGAGAACGTTCATGTACCGTTAACGCATGACTTGTTATGTGCACATGTAATGTAGTCATGCATGTCAAACAATAGCGTACTTGAAGGAAGTGTTTGGACTATTTGCATATTACATATCTTAGTTATAACATCATTGCCAACCTTTGACGAGAATGTAAGACAGAGGTTAAATGGCTCCTTGGTATCCTATGAGGCTCATATTCGACAGGTATCGGGTTCGATTCCCGCCTACTGCCCAATCTGCCCTTTAGTTCTTCGTGGTCTTATTTAGTTCGTATATGAATGCTGGGATAGTTTATCATCTAGCAGTTTTACTTTTTCATCATGTTCTTTCATTCCATTTTCTTCTCATCTTTTAAATCTCCTTCTGGTTTCGTGAAGCAAATCGGTGCCGAATACATGTGGCAGATGCATGCCAGAAAGAAACAGTATTCCCAGAGGATAACAGAGGGCTGCTTGGTGCACTAGTCGTTCGTCACTCTCTCTAACCTCCACCTAAGAACTGATTCTTTAACCCAGAATTATAAGGACTTCCGCGCGTCTGTCTGCCCAGCTTGCATCCCTTGTGGTTACTTGACTTTATCCTTATCTTGGGGATGGTAGCCGTAATAAATTTGTGGAGGCCTAAACGCTTGAACTCCAAAGTATAACTCTAACCTTAACCCTAAGAGATTGACTGCTCTTGTAGAATGTAACAATCAAATCCCAGATTTTTCTGACCTAAAACTGTATCTAAAGTGACTCTAAAACTTGCAAAAGTGAGATATTCGCTACAAAAAACGACCTAAAACTAGTTTATTTAATTTATTAACACTGGTGTGCAGGAACTTATAAATTAATATGTAAATGAGAATGCTGATATACAAATGGTAAAAGTGGGGTACCAATAATGATGAGAGAGTGTATAACATCAACTAAAATATATTTGATGCAGTCAATATGAAAAATTCAATGCCATGGCCGGGATTTGAACCACGTATCTCCTGGTTTCCGTCCAGTCGCTCTAACGCATTGAGCTACCATGGACAACGTGCCATCCTGACATTAAATTCTCCATTTGACTCGTATATTTCCCTGGTAGACCACTAGGGGCTCTCGCATCCGAGACACACTGTTTGTGGCGACTTATTATGGTAAGTATTTGAGTCCCAGGCTTCATCGTTTAACTCTTATTATTTTAGTTAATTGATGGACATTAATCTTTTCTTCATATTAGCCGTATATAAGCTAAGGTTTTTGATAGATAGAGTCAACATGGCACGTTGGCCATGGTAGCTCAATGGGTTAGAGGACTGGACGGAAACCAGGAGATCCATGGTTCAAATCCCGGCCATGGCATTGAATTTTTCATGTTGATTATATCTATCAAAAACCTTTACCTATATACGGCTAGTATGAAGAAATGATTAATTTCCATCAATTAACTAAAATAAGAAGAGTTAAATGATCAAGCCTGGGACTCAACTACTTACGGTGGTAAGTCACCACAAACGGTGTATCTCGGATGTGAGAGCCCCTAGTGGTCCTACCAGGGAAATATACGAGTCAAATGGAGAATTTAATGTCACGACGGCACGTTGGCCGTGGTAGCTCAATGGCTTAGAGCGACTGGACGGAAACTGGGAGATCCGTAGTTCAAATCCCAACCATGGCATTGAATTTCACATGTTGACTCTATCAAAAACCTTAGTCTATATACGGATAGTATGAAGAAATGATTAATTTCCATCAATTAGCTAAAATAATAAGAGTTAAATGATGAAGCCTGGGACTCAAGTACTTACGATAGTAAGTCGCCACAAACAGTGTATCTCGGATGCGAGAGCCCCTAGTGGTCTACCAGGGAAATATGGACAAATGGACAATTTAATGTCAGGACGGCACTTTGGCCATGGTAGCTCAATTGTTTAGAGCGACTGCGGAAACTATAGATCCGTGGTTCAAATCCCGGCCATGGCATTGAATTTTTCATGTTGACTCTATCTATAAAAAACTTTGCCTTATACGGCTAGTGTGCAGAAATGATCAATTTCCATCAATTAACTAAAATAAATTGTATTTGTTACTAATATAATTTTGAGTCGAACTAGCTGAGAATGTTAGGAAGGTCCTAATGAAACATGTTCTGTGTAAACACTAGCAATCTAAGGGTCATGTTAGTTCGACACATACACTATAGAAATTTAGGGAAAACTTGTGCAAGATATCACAAGATTATCTGCTGCTGAGCTTAGGAGAGTGAGCGAGAATTTTTACACGAGATATGCTGCCTGCTTGAGAGTAGAAGGCCAATATTTTCAGGTATAAGCTAAGGATTCTAGTCCGCCTCTGCCGTCGTTAAGTTCCGCGGTGACTGCTGTCCGTCTTACACAGTAGAGAGAGGCCGCGGGAGGGTCCAGTTATAATTTAACTACCCTATAGTTCGAGTTTCTAGGATTATTTGAAAATCTGCCTTTTCCTAACTTAGTATTTATTACGAGGTACATCCAGAAAGTCAGTTCTGTTTGGTAATAAAATTAAATTGTGTACAGATACAGAAAAATTATTTATTGCACAAAATTCTACAACTCCTAAGCTACTTTTACACATAACTGCCGAAATCTAGCAGGCATTTGTCATAGCGAGGCACAAGTTTTTGTATACCTTCTTCATAGAAGTTTGCCGCCTGTGTCTTCAACCAGTTGGAAACATTTTCTTTCAGCTCTTCGTCATTGTTGAAGTGTTGTCCGTCAAGGAACGATTTGAGATGCAAAAACAGATTAAAGTATTTAGGAGCGAGGTCAGGGCTGTAAGGGGGTGGTCAAACACGTCCCAGCCAAACCCCTGTAGGATGTTTTTCGTCTCATTTGCAGTGTGTGATCGTACGTTGTCGTGAAGAAACGCAACACCCTTTGACATCACAAATTTGCCGAAAATTTTCAATTGGTTTCACTTTCCTAGCATTCAGAAAACGAATCACAGATCTGATTAACAAGCGGCGGGATTTTCAATCAACACCGACATTGTAAACCATCACAACAAAGCTTACGTGGCTGACAGCGATCTCGCAATGGCGCACGTTTCTTCTCCTTGATATAGAGCGTCTACCGTGCATATGCGGAACTGCGATCGAAGCGCTGCAGCGGAGATAAATTGAAACAGAACTTACTTTCTGGACGCCCCTTGTAGTTTTGAAAGGTACGACGCGATTTTGAAGTCCTACGACCTTCAGTGAAACAATTTTTGAAACGGTTAGTTTCTCAAAAGCAGATTTAATGATTTTGATTAAAACACCATATATTTCCGATATTTATGGTAAATTATGGCAAATAACACATACATATTGAATAATTTATAATGTCCTCCACGTTCTGAATTAATTTTGTTCCATTTTGCATAAATGGTAAAGCATAAGAAACAGACAAAAGCTGAATACTTAAAACTACAGAGATATTTATAATAAACATTGGGTTTCCGATAGCAGCCATTTCCAAGATGTCCATTGTAATTTTTTTATTTTACAATAGCTTCTTTTGTCATTTCTAGATGTTTCATTCATTCTTTCTTGCAATGCCATAGAAGTGTTTGAAATCTCTAAGTCAACCCGCTTCTTAACACTTGACTATCGTTTTAGTGTTGTTTTCCTCTGTCTACAACGACATTAAAATGAAACTCTTTTTGCAAACATTCATTTCGATTAAAGTGAAGCGGTACTGAAACAATAATTTCAACAAACAGACCACTGTAAAATATTCAGAAGTTTTTGGCACCAGTTGTGAGAGGCTACCGTCTGCCCACCACAAGAAGGCAAGCAGGACGTGAAGAGGGAGAGGGATTTGAACTTTATATCTGATGTGGTACCAGATCTGTTTACGAAGTGTGTGTATGGCAGTGCATATAAGTCACCCCTGCTGCCAGATCTAATATTCTTTCCAGTAACTGCTGTGATAGATATTATGTATAGGTGACTTAAGTGACAACAGTCTGTATTTTATATGAAACTAGCATCCTTATCATACTATCCGGGAGGCAAGCATAAACACAGCAAGAGTGATTACTGAAGGTGGACTTACCTGATATCTCTATTAAAATTAAAAAGGAAAACAAGAAATATTTTTTAATTGAAATTAATAGTTTCTTGAAGAAGAAAAAAAATATATTCTGTAGCCCTTCTAACTATAGGTAAGCAGTAGATAAAGTAATAAATATACTGCTTTCCATTAAAGGTAACGTCCATGACCTCTGCAACAGCCTTCTAACACCTTCTTAAGACAGAAGGCGTTATCTTACGACATTTGCAGATGTTGTACATTGTAATAGCTCCATCTGTACGAAAGAAGAATACCGTTACATGTTAGCAGATACGACGTCGCCTTCACAGCTTTAACTGTCTTCTTTAAATGGAAAGCATTACTGAACTTCAATGTAGTAAGTTAGGCGTGAAACGTTACGTTGGATAGAAATTAAAACCGAGCGGTGTAGCTCAAGCGGTAAAACATGGGATTTGCATTCGAGAGCTATCGGTTTCTGATCAAAGATTTTTTCTCACGGATTTCCTTCTGGAGGAGATGAATGCTGAGTGGTTACCTTCTTTTCCGCGACTCCCAGTGGCCAGAACTGTCGGCGAAGAATATGTGCCCTGTAACTGTTGTGGTCGCCGGTGTCGAAACTCGAGAGGCTGGCAACTGCACAAAGCTCTCTTTCGTGTTTTTGCACCCACATGAGCCCTCCCATCTCCTCCATCTCTCTCCCTCTCGGGGCTAGCTACTATAAGAGTAGCCTGACTATCGGCTCAATGTGGAATCACATCCGTTTGTAACCTAGAGATAGGTAATAAAAACTTGGGATGTATTGAATTCATATTACCTTTTCTCTTTGTTTTTCTATAAACTATTTCTACAAAAGCTTGTCGTTCTATGTGATCTTATCAATCCAGATAAACTTTCGATACACACTTATTATGTGTTTCAAATGGGAAGAGTGCTGGAGTCCAGCTAATCAGATGCCGTATCACACTCAGCGTTGCCAGCTTGTTACCCCACTCCTTTTATATTTCCCTCTCTCTAGCACACTCACACAACATGCAGGTCTGCTTGGCGCTAGACGTAAGCGTAAGCAAATTATATTTTACAAACTTTAACAATGATGCAGTTGCCAAAATCAAAATTGAAAAAAGCATTTTCGCAAATTATGTTTATTTTAAAATACTATAGCTATAATTATAGTTTATGAATTACCTGTCTTTCTAATACCAATGGAACTGCCAGTGGCTCATCCATATCGCTGTCAATGTCACTGCCGTTAAGAGGCAATTCGTCATTGGCATTATCTTCATCGTCTGAGTTTTGTAAATTTATGATTATAGGTTCCAAAATCTCGTCACGTGCTATTTCTTTCTTAAAATCGTCTTCTTGAAGGTTTTCTGCATGCCTCACGCAGTTTTCCCAGTCCTGTTGTGTTACCTTGTCAATTTCTTCGTGAACAAGTCGTTTAACGTCCGTCAGTTTAAAAGTATTATTTCTGTTTGCAATCCCCCTTTTTATTTGAGCCCACACCAACTCAATTGGATTATATTGGCGGTGGTAAGGTGGGAGGTGTATTACCTCGTGTCCCATTTCAATTGCAAGTTGATCCATCTGATACACTTTTCCTGTGCTTTTAAACGTAACTACCCTTTGCAATAACTCATTTTTAGTTTCTGTTTCCCAAAACCTTTTGAAGAACGAGTACACCTTAAAAATAATACTTCGAGCCTCACTTCGCAATACCTGCCTTTTTGACTCGGCACTAAATTCACCGCAAGAAGCCATTGCACTATTTAACTCTTACTCTATTATGTAAAAAACAACTGAATGATATTGATCTGAACTCTCCAGAGTAAATAAACACTGCTTATCCAGCATTCATTTATAAACATAAGCATACAAGTAATTCTTTTATCCGTCATATCAGTAGTTTAAATTTCAGTTCTGAGTAATTAAAAGTATATGTACATACATACACACCAACCACTCTGAACTCTCTAGAAAAAATAGAGATTACGAACTATTCATAAACAAAGATATAGACCAGACATGTTCTGCCAGGGCAGCCAGAAATTTATTGTTTCCTCCCGTTGGAATTGGATTATTCAAAGTAAGTCTTTTATCACGTCATGTCAAATTTTATGTTTCAGTTCTGAGTAATTACAAATATACGCACACGCATACTTGCCAACCAATAATGATATTCACACAGTGCTTACGTCGCGATTTATGGTTATAATACAGGTAATATGGTGTATGTATTTGTATTAGAAAAACTATTTCAGCTAAAAAAAAATGGTGTTTTCATGGTTATGTTAGATACACTACTCTCTACCTGCCACATGGATCAGTTTTCTTAGCGCGAATAATATTTCATACAGATTGATTAGGTTGGCGCTTCTCACACACCACTTAGCGGGAATGCAATATGACAACACCGCAGGACACCGATTGGTTGCTCACCTAGTAGCGTTCAAGGACAAACACCTTGCCATTTGAAACACATAATAGTCGTTTCATAAGTACAAGGATGCAGTATGTGGTGTGGGAGTAATGCCTTCTCCTTGCATTCGAGAAATCCCAAGTTGAATCAGTTAGCATAAGTTAGTAATAGTAGTAGTATATAAAAGTATAAAGTGCACAACAGTCCTCGCACTTCACATAAAGTTCGTTTGTATTACCCAATCTCTAAATAAGAGCCTAATGAACCACCCCAGCATGGTCTACCTAACCCAAGGTATCTAGCCCGATATGCCATTTGGTTCGAAAAAATCGCCTGCCTCGGTAGCGTGGTGGTAGAGTGTCTGCCTCACGTTCAAGACGTCCCAAGTTCGAATCTCGGTCAGGGTGAGTTACCTGGATAAGTTTTCCGGGGTTTTCCTTTATCCTGAAAGCCGAATGTCGAGTAACTCTAAGCTCTATGGACCCTGGGCTCATTTGAGCATCATTTCACCCATTCCATTCATCGTCCGATATGACTTTAAAAAGTTGGAGGGCGTAAAATTACAAAAAAAAAAAAAAATGGTCTACCTAACCCAAGGTATCTAGCCCGATATGCCATTTGGTTCGCTAAAAAATGTAATGTGCAGTGTTTAACGCCCGCAGGTGGTGACACTGATGATGCATGAGATGAAGATGGAGCACCGGTGGAATGAGATGATGGGGGAAATCGGATATCCCGGAGAAAACCCGCCTCAAGGCCATGTTGTCCACCAGAAATCTCACTTTGCGGTCGTATGGGATCTAACCCGGGCCACCTTGGTGAGAGCCAAGCGGTCTAACCACTCAGCCACGGCGCGGCCCTTTTTCGTTTGATGCACTTAAATGTTACCGCGGAACCGTCTCATTCGTAGACTTAAATGTCACATCACACGACTTTATCTACACACCATAATTAATTTCATGTTTATTCAGCAAGTTATTGGTAATAAAAAAGCTTCTTGATTCTATGTTCCATTCATCAACATCAGTGTGCTCCATTATGGTTTAAGTATGCATTTGATTGTAGCTGCATTAAAAACAATAAGCAAAACACGCCACGCTGTGGACAACAGTCAGTGTTAAAGGGCTCTTGCTTTATGCTGGCCTTGATATTGCGCACTCTTTGCTTCGGTTGAACATAAACAATAGAAGAGACATAACAATTGAAAGCGTGCATAATTAACTTTAACTACTATAGAATTCAAACAGCAGGAAACATCTCGTAAAAGGCAAATGATACGCAGTTATTCATTGTTTTGACCAGCTCTGCTGCTTTCTGGCAGTAAATTACAGTTGCATAAAATTTTCTGGAGTTAAGTAAGGATGAAAATGAATTCACGGGATATTTCTATCTATATTACGTGTTCTTATTCTTCGTTTTAGGATTTCAAACTTTTACATCTCAACTAAAATCGTTAAAGCCTTTATGAGGAGAAGAAAGAAAAGAAAAGGAGGCAGGGAAGGAAGGAGGCGGATGGAGGGAAAGAGCGAGGCAGGAAGTAAGAAAGGAAATAAATTTTTCCATGTCAAGAATAATTTGAAGTAGGAGTATTTTGTTAAAATCTTCATCTAGTATCCTTAAAAGAAGATTGATTCAAACATGAAGTTTGTTTTTATTTTTTAGTTTTTGCCCCTTCAGAATTATACTCTTCATAGACAGGCACCCTTTCAAAGAAAGTTAAATATACTGTTCCTTGAAAACATACTCGCACACAAATGTACACCGCCTCTGTAGCACACACACACACACACACACACACACACACACACACACACACACACACACACACACACACACACACACACATACACACACACACGGCACTGGCAGGCCGTTCACAGCCCGAAGGATTTTGCTGCATGCCCAACCAGCTTTGGGGTTTACCGTAGGTTGGAGTTTGTTAGGTGTATGCAGTATGGTAGGGTAATTTTGAATGAAAGATTATGAGGTAACTTAACACTCCTCTGAATATTGAACAGGATACAAAACCATTTCTTTTTCACATCCTGATGTTTATAATGTTCAAAAATGTGTTGGGTGAGTGAGTGAGTACGAAGTAGGGCGCTAGTATGAGTTGATAACTTAGCCTCTGTAGCATGGTGGTAGAGTGCCTCATATTCAAGAGTTTCCGATTTCGAATGTCGATCAGGGTAAGTTATCTTTTTGCCGGGTTTTCCCTTTATCCTGAAAAACAAATGTCGAGTAACTCTAAGTTCTCTGGAACCTGGACTCTTTTGGGCTTCATTTTACCCATTTCATTCATCGTCCGATATGACTTAACGTTGGTGGACTTAAGTTTATTTTTTTACGTCACAAATATTTGAATTTAAATGGGGCACTCACCGGCAATATTGAACGATAATATATTTGCGATTCTGTTTTTTTTTTTTTTTTTTTTTTTCCTAAGAACTGACATGGTAGAATGTAATGTGAATTACTAGCTTATAGTTACGAATTTTGATCTAATAACTTTATAAGAGTCCATAGCTTTAACGTTAACATAAGTAAGAGCTTAAGCAAACATTTGCAATCCAAGTACATTGAATTCTATTCAGAATGTTAGATTGGCACAAAATCTTACCAATATCGGAGAGCAGCAAATCAATTTAATACTGAATTTCATCCTACTTCATAGCTTCTGCACTGGTTTCGGAACTCAAATAGGCTTCCCGTAGGGGAGGGGATCCCTCCCCTTCAGCTGTCGAGGTGCGGGCGCTGCGAACCCTTAGCACTCGTGATACCTCTGACGTTACTAGGAGAACCTCGGGCCGAACTGCCGAGCCCCTCCCGTAGGGGAGTTGTTCGGATTGAGGTGGACTCGAGGGGGCAGTGTGTTCCCGACATCCACGGGGAATTGGGTACCTCCGGCCAGGCTACGGCCGCCCGGATGGGGTAGAGGGTTGCCTAAGAAGTCCCGGGTACTAGCCTGCAGAGCTAGTAGAAGGTGTGCTAGATCACTAGGCGGCCCCACCGAGGTTTTCGGTAGTCTTCCCTGCGGGGTTGACGCGCGTAAGTGGCGTATCCACTTCCATCCCGTTTTGACGTTGTGCTCAGCGGGGGGGAGGGCTTTTTAGACTCCAGATATTGCCCGATGGAAAGAGCCCCGGAGTATCCATCGCTCCCGGGTAGAAGGAGGCCCAGGTCCTTGTTCCTACGGGTCCAGGACTTATGGGAGTAGAACCTCTGCACTTAACAACAACAACTCAAATAGGCCTAATAGTTTCACAAAACAAGCTCCCTCCCTACAAAATCATATAACTAGGCCTTTAAATTTGGGCCTAAGTCTATTTAAATTCATTCATAAAAGTGTACCCCATTCTTCGTTCCCCCAATACGC
Organism: Mantis religiosa; assembly: GCA_030765055.1. Classification (NCBI taxonomy): domain Eukaryota; kingdom Metazoa; phylum Arthropoda; class Insecta; order Mantodea; family Mantidae; genus Mantis; species Mantis religiosa. The sequence continues at coordinate 54,133,359 of CM060951.1, read as the reverse complement.
ATTTGTTCACTGGTTCAGTTTTAATTCCAAAGTTTTGCTAAGGTTGTCAGATAAATAAGCTTAAGGGTTTAGTGGAGTCAGATGAAATTTTGCCAACTTAACAGCGCAGGGCGGTGTATTGAAACCGCAAGAATACAGATGGGCTTATACCACAACATGGCAAGAGGAAGGAGGGACAGGACGTCCAAAAATAGGTGTAAATATATTTTCAAGCACGTGTTTGAAATACCTTGACAATAACAGTACGAGATAGTTGTAAATGGAAACAATTAGTGACAGAAATAGTACAAAACATATGTGAAAGAGAGTGAAAGGAGAACAGTTAAGAGAAACAAAATTAGAATTGGGTCTGGACCTTTAGGGTTATGTTATTAGCACAAAATAGGAATAAGTTCATTCGAATTTATAACGTTGCTTTTGGGATGATAAATTATAGAGACGGTAACAAGTTATCTACATGTTAGTATGCTAGGAAGTCAGTATACCAAGTGATAAGTGATAAGCTGATAACCGAACCAGTTGGCGTCGCGGTAAGGTATGCTGCTCCCTTTAGGGAAAATCGAGGATCCAATCCACATCAACCGCGCCTTCTAATTAAATTTTACAAATGTGATGATGTGATTCTTTTTCCACACGTAGATTATATCGAAGCCTCACATTGGAAAGTCATTTGTAAAAGAATTTTACAAATTTGAAGTTTGGTGATGTAATTTTATGAGGTTCCCCGATGCTGCAACTGCTGATGCATGAAAATGATATTTCTCAAGCGGAAGTCTTCAGGAACTAATTTACCAACTAAATCAAAAGAATTAATCAGCTCTTTTAAAATATTCCAATTTTAATTCTGGCTGGAAATTAAAAAAAAAAAAAATGTGTCGTAAAATAGATTAATAATTTACTTTAAAAGCGTCCTTTCACTTTACAATATTAAATCAAATATGTTTATAAACTTTTCACACTAAAACTTGCAATCAAGTCCTCTCAACGTCTGTTGAGAGGACGGGGTTCAGTTACCGTGGCCGGCCTATCTGACTCATGGGTTTATTTCGGTGGGTTTCCCGGGCCACTAGACGAATACTGGGTAGGTTAATTACATCCCCCAAATTTGCTGCCTCTCCATTTCACCTCCATTATCACTTCATGTCATCTCTCATCTAGTGCTTTCTTTCAGGTAGTAGTGTCGGCGGGAGACTTGGCGGTGCGTGGCGGGATCATATGCTCTGAAGAAAACGTTTTCCCCTCCATAGGATGGACTTGGTCTCTGAGTCAGCCTAGTGGGCCGATTCAGAAACGCGGCAGGCGGGATGCCGGTTGTGCAAGACTGCCTGGAGTATCCTGCTCTGGGGAGACGGTCTCCAGTCTCCGAACCGGCCTCATTTCTGTTTCGGGGCCACGGCAGGTGGGATTAAGTCAGAGGTTCTACTCCCATAAGTCCTGGACCCCTAGGACCAGAACCCGGGCCTCACGAGTCTTTTTACGTAGGACAGTACCTATTTTATAAACTGCCCCCCACCCGCTGCACGCTGCAGACAGGATGGAAGTGGATACGCCACTTACGCGTCAAGTCCAGAATGGACCGGCTACCAAATAACCTTGGTGGGGCCGCCGGTGATCTAGCACACCAGCTACTAGCTCTGCACGCTAGTACCCGAGACTCTTTAGGCAACCCTCTGCTCCCTCCGGGCTGCTGTAGCTTGCCGGAGGTACCCAATTCCCCGTGGGTGTCGGGAACCACTGCCTCCTCGAGTCCAACACAATCCGAACACTCCCAATCAGGGAGGGGCTCGAATGTTCGGCCCGAGGTTCCTCTTGTAACGTTAGAGGTACCACGAGTGCTAAGGGTCCGCAGCGCTCGCACCACAGTAGCTGAAAGGCACGAATCCCCTCCCCTACGGGAGGCAGGTGGGATAACGATTGTCCTAACTCCACCGCTGGCGACTTTCTATCTGGTAAAGTATCTCGCCTTCTGTACTGTAGTGACTCCTTGGCGACGGCCGCCCTCTGTCTCCTCTCACCTCATTCTTCCTTCCGGGGACGCCCCACTTTCAGCATAGGTACAATAGATCTAGAGTCTGTGAGGTTTAACTTGGCGTATTCTCTACTGTCCTTGTCTAAGACAGAATGCTGTCCTTGCCTAGCACACGTGGGCGGAACAGCAACCCTGCTTTGTCGTGATTCGTGGAATGTAGACGGTCCCAACACCCATTCCGTTGTGTGTTGTTTGAAGGGTGTCAGTGACGTATAAGCTATAGAACTGTGAATTTATTGTTTTGTGGATTTACACGTTACACAAAATGTTTTCAGTGTTGCAACATATGGATATAATGTTGAATTATTTTATTGCAGTTTTGGTTGTGTTTGTGTTGTTTCAAGTTGGATCTCGACGGAAAGTTCTAAAATCAGATTCTAGGGAAATTGTAGTCAAAGTTCACAGTTTCTTAAGTGATGAATGTGAAGCTTTAAAATGTGGAAAGCCAACTATTTCAGTGACAAGTATCGTTGAGAGAACTGCTGCTGCTGCTGCAGGTATTTCTTCTCGTTCTGTCCAACGAATTTTAAAAGAACACAAAAATGCAGAAGCTAGCGGCGGTAGACTGCAAACACCAGGCAAAAAGCGCCCTAATAGAACACCGCGAAAAACAGAAATTGATTCATTTACAGTTGCTGCTATTAAGCGAACAATCTATTCGCTGCATCGTACGGACTTTCTGCCTAGTTTGCTGGACATATATGAGGCTTTAAGAGCTAAACACTTACTTAAAGGAAGCGTGTGGTCCTTAAGAAAAATTCTTAAAAAGCTTAATTTCACTTACAGTAAAAATTCGCAAGGAAGACGCTTTTTAATGGAACGAATGGATATTGTTTCTAAAAGATTTAAATTTTTAAGACGAATGAAAGAACTCAGATCTACAGGTAGGCCTATAGTGTACCTTGACGAAACGTGGATAAATATAAACCATACGAGAAATAAGGTGTGGAAGTGCATCGCCGATGAAAATGAAAGTGATTTCCCTCTTAAAACACCAATCGGCAAAGGACAGCGATTTATAGTTGTACATGCTGGATGTTCTACAGGATTTATTCCTAATGCCTTGCTAACTTTTAAGTCAAATTCAACCAAAGACTACCATGAAGAAATGGATAGCAACATTTTCAAGGATTGATTTGTTAATTAATTACTACCTAACATCCCGTCTAATAGTGTCATTGTGGACAATGCCCCTTATCATTCCATAGAAATTAATAAAGCACCCACGTCATCTTCACTCAAATCCCATATGCAGGAATGGCTTCATAATAGGAATATTGAGTTTGTTCCACGAGCAACAAAACCAGTGCTATACGAATTAATTAAACTGAAAAAAAGATAATTTCAAAGTGTATGAAATATATAGTTTCACAGAGGTACACGGTGATACCGTAGTAAGATTGCCACCTTATCATTGCGATTTTAATGCTATAGAACTTATATGGGCGCAAGTGAAGAATGATGTTGCCAAACATATTTCATTTAAAAGTGTCGATGTAAGAGCCTTGTTTCATAGTGCGATTACAAAAGTTACCCCAGAAAACTGGAAAAGGGCGTGTGAGCATGTACAAAACACTGAACAATTTTACTGGAAGAAAGACGGTCTGATAGATGAAATTACAGATAGCTTAGTTATAAATTTAGAAGACTCGGACTCGGAAGAAGAAAACGAAGATTCGTTTGAAATTTCTGACTGTGAATCGGGAGATGAGCAACAATCGGACCAAGAGGAGAAGGGGCGCTCCGCCACTGATGCATGCTTGGCTGGGGTGTCTGCTTTGCCTGTCATTGAGTGAGGCGGTGAGTATTCCTTTCTCTTTCTAAAAGGCACACGACTAGTTAAACCACACAGACTATAGTATGGTCGACGTGCGGAATCCCCTCCGAATAATTCACCACTACCACTACTACTACCACAACCACCACCACTACTACTGCTACTACTACTACTTATCATCACTATAGCCTAAGGCCGCGCCATGGCTCAGTGGTTATACCGCTTGGCTCTCACCAAGGCGACCCGGGTTCGATCCCAGGCGACCGCAAAGTGAGATTTGTGGTGGACAACATGGCGCTGGGGCGGGTTTTCTCCGGGATCTCCGGTTTCCCCCGCCATCTCATTCCACCGGTGCTCCATCTTCATCTCATGTATCATCAGTGTCATCGCCTGCGGTGCCGTATGTAGTAAAAGCGGGCGTTAAACACTACACTACACATTTACACATCACTATAGCCTATTCGCCACGTCATACATGACGACTAGTACAATCATACAATCACTCTATTAATTTTATTAATTTCTTTTTCAAAACGTAACTAGGCAATTTAACTTTCAAACATTATTCCAGATAATTTTAAACTTCAAACAGCATCGTTAAAACAAATTAAAATTATTGAATCTTTTTCATTCTTAACTCACTCTATCACATATCTTTGTTTCACTCATTAATTATTCTCGTTCACATCACAAACACTTTCAACAACTCATAATGATTTCATTATAAACATTTTAAAGTAAACTTATAAGAACAAATATAGAATAATAATAATATTTTAGGGGCTGAAATTAAAAACAACTGTTTCACTTCTGACTTGGATTTTCCGTGATTATCCTTTGACATTTAGGCGAATGCTGGGGTCTTACTTTCATACAACGCTTTGTGTTCGGTGATTTCCGTTCATTCCATTTCCTTGTCATCTTTCAGGCTTGTGGTGTATGTCGGAGCCGGACAGGTGGCACAGATACTAGCGCATTGTACAGCTGGAATCATCATTCTTGTTCCCTGGCCTTGACTGTAAGTCCTGTAGACGAATCCAAAATTTTGTCTCTTTTACCAACTTATACAACTCTGCCGAAGAAAACTACATACAGCAGGTTGTGCAAGGGGGAAGGTCGTGATGTCTGCATCTGAGGCAGAGTCCTAGCTAATTCACATTTGCTTTTTTTTTTTCTGTGCAGCGTGCTATTGAAGAGATAATTAGAGCTTTTCGATAATGAGTGGGTGTAGCGAATTTGTCACACATCGATCATTGCATAAATTAATTACGCCACCACTACAATTACCAGATTAGGATCCAAAACATTACACATAATAGAGAAATGGTTTCAAATATATGAGCATTCATGGTAAATAAAGCTAAACGGAAGAACTGGTTACATCAGAAGATTTTTTCTCTCAAAAATAATCAAAAAGCTCAAGTGCGTATGAGATGACACAAGAGTGTCAGAACGAGCACTGAAAAGAGTTGTTAAGCAAATAAAATAAAATCAGAGCACATCTTTTGGAACTTCAGTAAAAAGCACATCGTTCCGGAGCGAGTAACAGGCCTAGATAACTTCAACAAATGTGTCGTTAGAAGAACGATTCAAAATGTTTATGTTCAGGGAAAATGTGTTCCTAAATTACGTATTATTTTAAGATAAAGCATTAACTTTCAGGGCAGCAAGTCATCCTTAAACAGAACAGTAACTGAATTGGATTTTAAATCGAAAAAGGCTAAATTAAACACAAAATGCTTGTAGAAAAGCATGGCATTCGTTCTAAATGTACCGAGTGAAGAAGACAGTCTATCTCATATTGAATAACTTGAATAAACTTTTGTATTTGAGTTTGATTTATGAGTCACTATGTTTACATTCAACTTCACTTACTTGTTGTTGTATAATTGAAACGTTTTCAAGATCATTCGATCTCATCCTCAGCTGTTTGGTGACTAAATGAACCTCCCTCTTCTTCCACTACTACGGAGCTCCGATCACTCTGCCATCTGGTGTTAGGGGCACTAAGTTTTAATACCTTATTTAATGCCGGGATTTGAAAATTTATAACTTGATCACGGTTTTTGTTTATGAATATTTTTTCCCAAATATCCAATTCTATGGGTGTACTTAAAGATTTTAACAGTTTAATGTTGTGGCCAATGTTGTGGTTTTCTGTCCAAAAATGGTGTGAAACTGCAGATTTTTCTGTTTGTTTCAACTTAATGTTCCTCTGGTGTTCTTTTTGCCTGGTTAACATGTTTCTCTTAGTTTTTCCTATGTAGCTTTTTTCACAGGTTTCACAATTAATCTGATAAATTCCTGATTTCAAATTGTTGGGGATTGTATCTTTTAGTGGTTTATTTAGCAGGTTCCTCAGACTGAATTTGTTTTGGGGTGCTAGTTTTAAGTTTAATCTTTGGAAGATTCGTTCAAATTTTCTAAAAGCCCATGGATGGTAGGTGAATTTTCTATATTGCCAATTTGTGTTTTTAAGTGGTGTGAGAGTGGTATTTTTTGATATTATCTTCAGTTTTTCTTTCCTCTTCATCATGTTCCTTATGATGGCTGGGTTGAATCCATTTAATACCGTTATCTCTTTTTTGTGTTGTTGTTCTTTCAAAAATTCCTCCTTACTCAGTGGGATGTTGTATAGCCGGTGAATTAGACTTCTAAAGGCAGCTAGTTGATGTGAAACTGGGTTGTATTCATTTTTCTTTATGTAATTATCTATGTGTGTGGGCTTCCTGTATATTCCAAAATCTACACCATGACGATTTCTAGTTATCTTGAGGTCTAAAAAGGGTAGGGTGTTGTCTCTTTCTACTTCCATAGTAAATTGGATGTGGTTATCTTGCAGGTTTAGTAAAAACGTTTCAATTATACAACAACAAGTAAGTGAAGTTTGAGTGTAAACATAGTGACTCATAAATCAAACTCAAATATGAAGAATACTTCACTGTTAATAATGCTTCTGCTTTTAATATTTTTGAATAAACTTATTTACAATATCTGAAAGATTCTTGCATTAATAGAAACAGATTTGCATAACTAACTCAACCAGGTAAATTGTGTGGACATTTTTCTGCAAGAACTACACCGCCTTACTAACGAAAACATTATCTGAGTAGCATATAAAGCTGACGCAACAATTGGCTTGGTTCTGCAGTCACCTGGCACGGTAAATATCTCGCTCGCAAGCTTTACGAGGGTCCTTCAATAAATAACCGAACTAATTTAATTGTATTTAAATAAACCGTCCTGGAGTGCCATGGCTGCTAGTGGTGGAAAGGTGAATCCTTCCTCTAGCAGTGCTGTGAGTGCTAGTCATGCAGAGACAATCATTTGGGAGTTAGAGCCCGATACGCGAGGTTGTGTTTACTGCACCCACCATGGAACTGAAATTGCAGCAACGCGCATCAATAAAGTTATGTGTTCTGTTAGACAAAACTCCTACAGAAACCTTTGAAATGGTGCAGCAAGCATACAAGGACCAGCTTTAGGCAGACCACAAGTGTTTGAGTGGTATAAACATTTCAAAGGGGGTCATGAAGACCTTCAAGGTTCTCCGCGCCCTAGAAGACCCGTGGCAGCGAAAACGGAAGTCAACATTAACGTAATTGACGCAATTGTGCGAGAAGATCGTCGCATAATAATTTCGAAAGTTGCAGACATAATGCATTTGTCTGTTGGAACTGTAGACGACATAATTCGCAATTATCTTGGCTGAAGGATGAACAGAAGGCTCACCGCGGTGACGTGTCAAGAATGGCTCGGAAGGTTAAGACGGGAGCCAGACTTTCTGAATAGGGTCACACTTGTGACTGAAATTGCAGCAACGCGCATCAATAAAGTTATGTGTTCTGTTAGACAAAACTCCTACAGAAACCTTTGAAATGGTGCAGCAAGCATACAAGGACCAGCTTTAGGCAGACCACAAGTGTTTGAGTGGTATAAACATTTCAAAGGGGGTCATGAAGACCTTCAAGGTTCTCCGCGCCCTAGAAGACCCGTGGCAGCGAAAACGGAAGTCAACATTAACGTAATTGACGCAATTGTGCGAGAAGATCGTCGCATAATAATTTCGAAAGTTGCAGACATAATGCATTTGTCTGTTGGAACTGTAGACGACATAATTCGCAATTATCTTGGCTGAAGGATGAACAGAAGGCTCACCGCGGTGACGTGTCAAGAATGGCTCGGAAGGTTAAGACGGGAGCCAGACTTTCTGAATAGGGTCACACTTGTGACGACAGTTGGTTCCACCATTACGACTCGTTAACAAAACAGGAGAGTTCGCAGTGGAAACATTCATCGAGCCTTTGGCCTAAGAAAGCAAAAGTTAAGAAAAGTGCAGTAAAGGTCATGCATCTCGTATTCTTTGACAAACAGGGCATTCTGTATGATCGTGTTGTAACTAATCAACGCACAGTAACTGCTGCTTACTATTGTGACGTACTTAAGGGGCCACTGAAGGAAAATCATCGCGGAAAAGCGACCAGATCTCGCAAGGAGAAGATGGATCTTGCATCAGGATAATGCCCCTGCTCATCGAGCTCGTGCAACTCAAGATGTCATCGCAGAAATGGGCATTGAGATCATGTCTCATCCAGCTTATTCTCCGGATCTCACAACATGCGATTTTCACCTCTTCCTTAAAGTGAAACAGGAGCTTCGTGGTCGCCATTTTCAAAGTTATACGAAGTTGAACAATGTTGTCATGGGTATCCTGAACAGACTGTCCAAAACTTGATTCAATGAGTGTTTCGAACAATGTATAAATCATTGGAATAATTGTATTTCATCAGAGGGAGAATATTTCGAGAGTGTGTGGGTAAATGTTAGTGAAATAAAGCCATTATGTGTTGATTAAAAATTAAGTTCGGTTATTTATTGAAGAACCCTCGTACATTTGTTTCTGCAGGAATGGTGAATCCAGCTGTAAATGCTGTCCTCGATGCTGGACGGCACTGTTTGTCGCTGTCCTCGCATGCGAAGATGCTTATCGACAAAGGACTCGGGAGTGTTGGTGGCTGCGTAGAGTCCTGATGTCGGAATGAAGAACTCTTCATTCATAGGAACTTCCACATACCTCTGTGGCCTGTTTGCCTGCAAACCATAGCCTCTTGGAGTTCCTTCGCTCCATCCCATCTTCCTGGAAAGTGTTAACCCAATAGATCTATGTAAATATTGCAGCGCAGGAGGTACCTCCCTTGTATACCCTTTACCGTTCACCCTTTTTTGTATACTAAGTGATAAACAGGACATGTGCTAAACGGGCAGTATAAGGAGTGCACAATGATTCAGTAGGATGGTAGCTCAGTAGGAATTAAATACCAATTCTCCTAGGCCTGGCTCTCCATAAGAGAAATTACGAGAACTGTCCTAATTGAAGTAAGTCATCCCTACACATTAGGAGCCCTTGCCCTACAGAGATCAAGTAGGCTTATACCATTCCTTAACTATACTTACCTAAGTGAACCTCTGTGCCCCGTATTATTGGGAAAAATATCATTTAAAGTGAGGGGTACAAGATGTTAGATTATTATTTGTATAGAAGAGTATTGTCTAAAAACTAGATCAGATGAATGAAAAGGGAGGACTGCAGCAAAAGAAGGAAACCAAATAGCAGAATCTGCCGCACTCTTTCTATTCCAAAATCCATCAAGTAGTTTCAAGGTTTTTAGCCAGGGGGCAGTGATTTACAGGATTTATTATGAGAATTATGCATGGTTCTTCTTCAACTGAAAGAATCATAAAATGCGCCCGGCAATAAAAGTGCGCTGCCTCTAAGAGGAATGTTCGAATTTGGCTCAGATTTGTGGGCCAGTGGGCGGTTTGCTCGAAGCAGTTGCAATGTATTATACGTCTACGACTTACACTCAGTTAATGAGAAACAGTATATAAGGTTTAAGACAGCCAAAATCTAGAGGCCCTTCTGCAAAAAACGCACGTTCATGGAGAATGTGATATCAGTCCCAAATTACAATGGCCGTCATTCCATGTATCGTTCCATCACACATAACCTCAAGTAGAAATTGTTTTGTTTTGGTTTCTTGAGCGAGTCACTGAAAGAAGTACTGCAAGTTGCAGACGATGCAGGTCGCTATCAATATATTCCAGAATTTTAAAGGTTTATAAATTTGTCGAATTTATGTTACTCGCCTATAGTTTTACCACTCTTGCGGTATTAGGGGATTCTTCTTGCTCTATCCATTGTGCCTTTAGGCGTTGGGTTGGGATACGAAGCTCTGGATCAGATGAAGAATACAGGATGGGTGATCAGCCCAAGCCTGGTATGAGAGTGAGAGAAGTAGATGACAGACTGAGGGCGAAAAGAATGAAAGAAAATATGATAATGGAGCAATTGGTGAAATGATGGCGGGAGAAACCGGAGATCGCGGAGAAAACCCGTGCCGTCGCCTTTGTGTGTCAAGCACTTTAACCGCTCGGTCACGGTGCAGCTTTACTCACCAGTGTTGCTATATTAAATGCCAGGAATATAACTTCCTACTTAGACTTTTACAGAAAGTCTTTAAACCATTTTCTATAACAATGTATTTTTTTCTTTTTTCATAAAGAAAAAATAATCAGATCCTTATAACATTTTGTTCAGTACATATTCACAGTAATACAAAATGAACAACTTTTATATTCACCATTTTTACCAAAAAGCATTTGGCTTCCAACAATAATCGAAGTAGTAGAAACTCCTAACAGCAGTACAGGTAACTATCGTTGACTTCTTATACCGCAACTCCTCAAAGTAATTCGATGTAATTTTAAAAATGTCTGGTGTGCTAAAGTCACATGACATTTTGCCCACCACTGTTTATTTATGCAACTTGAAGCAATATATAATGGGTGGCGCACAATTCCACGTCGACCCTACAGTTTGATACAATAATATGGGTAGCTCAGGGTTGAGCAATGAGGTTTCTCTCAGGGTATGCGTGGGTATGTATGAGAAGGATGGTTTCAATGACACTGGAATGCCCGTTTCAAACTGACTTAATGACTGCTTCTTTTTATCATTACATTAAAATCGAAGTTGATGACCAAGGGTTACCAATATCAATGTTTAGAGTTACTATATGTGAAATGCTTATTACTCGATAAAACTTAATTCGTTCCTCACGTATATATGAACCGAAAATATCTTCTCTCATCGCTGGTCTGCCCTCGACCAAGACAGAGGCGATGACTTTCTTAATCGGCTCCAAGCCACTAACTGAATGTGCTCCACAGCTGCGCGTGGGTGTGTAACTTTCACTTCTGGAAGCCCTCTTTTCACACAAAGATTCCCTTTGTAACTATTTTGTCCACTGTGATTATTAGTCTCCATCATGCTATTATTAAGGGTCCGAAGAATACCTTTTCAAACAAAGTCAAGTGCTATCCCTTAGAATTCTGTTTTTCCGTGTCCTTTGTTACACCACCCAACCACCTGCACCTGTTCGTGTCATAACAAATATACAATACTTCTTTGAAATCCATTGCGATTCTTTATTCATTGCAATGCCTAATTTCGGTATCAAACTTCTACAAGCTATTCTTACGGACGCTTGTTGTTCCGTTTACTTCAGATAAACATTTGAAGAAATAGTTTCACCACATATTTCGTTATGGTATAAGGGATACAGAAGAAACCAAATCAAAATGCCAGATATTAAAAATCGGATCACCGTATGCAGGCCTTGAAATACCATACTCTTTTCATGACATCACGAGAAACAAAGAACAGCAACAGTGCTTTAAAGGAATTCAAATTAATAAAAGATTCAAATGAATAATGGCGTAGAGCTGGAAATGGCACAAAAACATTTTTTTGTTATAAATTGTTTGCGTTTTGTGGTGTATCAAGCTGTCGATGCCTTTTGGTTAAACAATTTTGCAGAATTATATAATATTCCTTCGGAATAAAGAGAGCTTAGAAGGTTATAGCTCAGAAAATTCAATATAGATATTTAATTTTTTATGTAATTATTTGTTAAACATAGTAATCAAAGTTGTTAGAGCTAGTTTTGGAAAACATAAGATTTTGAATAATATGTATACAGAGGTTAGTTTGGGGTGGAGAATTTTCTTGAAAATGTAACCTGTTCTTTAGAAAACGCTGAACCTAAGTACCAAGATGGTATTTATCAGATATTCCTTTGGGAGACATGCTGTCCTCTCTCTTTCTCTCTCCTTCTCTCTCTCTCTCTCTCTCTCTCTCTCTCTCTCTCTCTCTCTCTCTCTCTCTCTCTCTCTCTCTCTCTCTCTCTCTCTCTCTCTCTCTCTCTCTCTCTTCTCTGTTTTTCTTTTCTTTTTTCTTTTTCTTTTTTTGTTGTAATTTACGTCCTCCAACGTTACTAAGTCATATCAGACGGTGAATGAAATGAGTGAAATTATGTTCAAACTATTCCGGGGTACATGGAGCTTAGAGTTACCCGAAATTCGTCTTTCAGTATAAGGGAAAACCGCGGAAAAAGCCTTATCCAGGTAACTCACCCTAACCGAGCTTCGAACTCGGGGCCTCTTGAACGTGAGGCAAAGACGCTACCATCTACGCTACCGAGGCGGGCTTTCTTTCTCTCTCTCACATACATCAGATAGAGACCTTTTTCTAAAATCAAGAGACATCAGAATATACATTTATGGTGTTAACTACTTTGAATTTTTGTGTAGGGTATATTTACCTTCTACAGAAAGCTTTTGGAGAAAGTAAAAATTCTAGCAGCCAAATTAAAGGAAACAAAATTACTACTTTTAACATGTAAGAAAAACAAATTATGTTGCATTTTTCCAGGCTTTTCATTTACATAGGTGGTCCAACCTAAGAAAAATACAAGACATTTTTCAGATTTTTTTTTCAATATGGTCACTTTGTAACTCTACACACTTGTCCCAGTGATGCTCCCATCTCTGTAATCCATCCAAATAGTACACGGCGTTTTTCTCTGCAAAATAATTGTTCATGAAGATAATTGTCTCTTCATCTGACGAAAATCTCTGTCCTCCGAGTGCAATTTTCAGATGAGGGAACAAAAGGAAGTTGCTTGGAGCTAGATCTGGTGAGTAAGGTGGATGGTCAAGTAGTTCAAGCCATAATTCGTGGATTTTCGCCATTATAACCGCTCAGGTGTGAGACGGTGGGTTGTCTTGGTGAAACAAAATTTTCTTTTTCTGCAAACGTGACCGTTTTTCCGCAAGTCCTGCCTTCATTTTGTCAAGTAATGATGCGTAGAATGCTCCTGTAATGATTTTTCCTTTTTGATGATAATCGTTTGAAATAACTCAATGACTATCCCCCCCCCCCAAAAAAAACAGTGGCTATCATTTTCCCAGCCGAAAAAACAACAGTTTTTTGCTTTTTGGTACCGGTTCTCCCTTTGCAGTCCACTGTTTGGACTGTATTTTTGTTTCGGGCGTATAATGATGTATCCAAGTTTCATATACAGCAATTAATCGGTGCCAAAACTCGGATTTATTGCGCCTAAACTGCGCCAAAAAAGCGTTGGAAATGTTCATTCGAACAAATTTTTGGTCTAACGAGAGCAAACGCGGCACCCAACGCGTGGGTGGCTTTCTCATGTCTAAATGTTGATTTAATATGTGACAAACACGTTCTTTTGACATGTTCATAGCCTCTGCTATCTCTCTCAATTTAATTCGGCAGTCGTAGCACCATTTGGTGAACTTAAGCGATATTTTCTTCGGTAGTTGTAGTTTTTGGACATCCCGAACGTTCATAGTCTCCCAAGCGCTTACGGCCACGTTTAAATTCAGCTGCCAAAATTTATCTGTGGTAAATGATGGTGCAGAGTCCCCATACACAGAATCCAACTCATCTTTGATTTGTTTAGGCGTATTGTCTTTCAAAAACAAACATTTAATGACAGCTGGATACTCGATTTTATACATTTTCATAAAAACACTCACATCAACTCACTCAAACGACTGTTACATTGCAACTGAGCGTCCAAAATGGCTCAAATTTTAGCGAGTAACTGTCAACAAATGGACAACGAAATTCACTAGCTTTTATTTACAAGTGCTGCCATCTTCATGATGAGGTCGGAAACTTTTCAGACCACCCTTGTATACTATTTTGAAACCTACACTGATTTTCAACTTTCTTATGTTTCGTGTTTTCAAATTGTACATTTATTTAGTAGAGCAGTTTTATATGATACATGTTGCTGATATTTGATTTAAAATAACAAAGAAATAGATATGTAAAGTCATAAACATTGTGCCATTAATGAGAAACTCCAGTAAAAACGCAGATGATTCCTGTTTTTGATCCTTTAAATTTAAATGAATATTCATTTTCACGCACTTTTTTGTATTACACAAAAAAAAACTGTTCTACTGCATGATGTATAGAATAAGTTTTTAGACAACTAGAACTTAAGCTACAAATATCTACACAAGACACATGAATTAAAAATTGCGCTTAATTGCACTAGAACTTCTCTGGTAGTTCATTGTTACCAAGTTTGATTTCAAGTACAATAAATGGTAATTATCCTTTGTATTTACATATATTGAATACATCGACATTATTTGATTAATTGTGTAATTTACGTATAATTTATTTGTTTTAGATTATTAATCTCATTATCTGTTTACATTCCAAACGTTATACTTCAATTTATCGCAGAGTATGGTCCAATTAACCCCCTCCTTCGGTTGGCAACTTTGTACTTTCATTTCAATCGTTATTCTTGCAACCATGCATCTGACCGAGCAAGGTGGCGCCGCGGTAATGTGCGCGATTCTGTTCCGGAGGTCGCAGGTTCGATCCCCGTTTATCGCGCAATCTGACTTGTGCTTATTTTCATACCACAATTTCCTTTTTATTACTTACCTCAATTCCACTCTCTTATCATCTTTCAAGTATGCTTTCAGGCTTGTAGTGTATTATGGTGCTGGGTAAATGGCGCGGATGCTCGAGCATTGTAAAAGATAGCATTCCTGGCGCCGGGATAAAGAACTCTCAGAACTTGTTAGAGACCATGCCTATGTGCCTTTAAGCCTATGGCCTTCTGCGATTCCTTTACTTGATCCTTTCCTCCTGGGGGTGGATTTAGGCACAAAAGATCGTGTAGGTCGCAATGCGACTGTAATGTACCAACACTATATGCTACATCTATGAATTGATTAATTCATAATGTGGCGGCAAGTGTGTGTGTGTGTGTGTGTGTGTGTGTGTGTGTGTGTGTGTGTGTGTGTGTGTGTGTGTGTGTGTGTGTGTGTGTGTGTGTGTGTGTGTGTGGATGAAATTAAATTCCAAGAGCCGTACGAAATTCAGGAAGCTGCCTATGGGATAGTACCCCAAAAAAGAAATATTCGAGTATAGCATATAACCACTTCATTGGCCGATGTAAGGTAGGAACTCAATAGATCATTGTCGCTTCACACAGCTGTTGATCTCTCTCTCTCTCCCTCTCTCTCCATTTCTCTTAGTTGCATATGATCTTGGAATCAATAAACACAGCAGTATTTATTGTTGTTTTACAAATGTCAAGTCAGGTATCTCTCTAACATGTTAAAGGTGATTTTGTTCTGCACGTAGTATTACTATACTTGGCCTACAGCCTCATTTCACGGATATTCCTACTCGCAAAATAAAAACCTAAAAGCGTGAGTTATGATAAGGTTCGGAGAGTGTCTTAGCCCCTCGAGTTGTACGTAATATGCCCCTGATTGGGCGCTCCCTAGGAGAGAGGGGGGAAGAGAGAGGAAACCTAGGAGACACGACAGCAAAAGGCAATTTACAAATTGATACCCCATTGGAATTATTTATTACAAAATTAAAGAAAATGCAGTTATACGAAAAATATTACTAATTTGATTTTATGCCACTTTAAGAAAATAATGAACATGTTATACATGTAGCACATTTCTGGGTGGGGTCTAAAGTATGTTATTTCTTATAACCGGTTTGATTAATCCTCCGTGAAAATATAAATATAATACCTGCATACACAATATGCAAAAAATTGCGCATAAAATTAATAAATTTCAATGTAATTTTACCTACAGAACATATCTTGATATCAACTGCGAATGTAAATTCAAAACTACCAGAAACATATTTAATAAGTTTCTACGTGCATAGAGATAGATTTAATTTATCTCCCGACTGCTTAACCTGAGCCAAATGTGACCCCTCGCATTTTACTATCACACTAAATCTGGGTCCTTTATATGCTGGCATTGTTTTAATATTGGAATTTAAAGTTATTGGTTTATTTGAGTTATAAACTTCAGACAATTTAAGTATAGATCCAGTAAATAGGAACCAATTTTAAAACTGCAATACCATATAAATAATATTACCGAGCGGGATGGCTCAAGCAGTTTCGTCTGTGGCCTACATTCGGGAGGCCCGGGTTCGATACCTTGCCCACAGGTATTTTCAGGTTTTTTCCAGGTGGCCAGGTGAATGCTGAGTAGGTTAATTACCTCCCCCAAATTTCCTCTCCCTTCGTTTCATCTCCATTATCATTACATATCATCTTTCATCTGGTGGTCTCTTTCAGGGTTGAAGTGTCGGAGGATGTCTCGGTGCTGTCGTGACTCCTTGGGTCGGCCACCCTCTGTCTGCTCTCACCTCATCCCCCCGGGGATGCCCCACTTGGATCTTTTGGTTTTGGTGCCGAACCCCTTCTAAGTAATCCTAATCGTAAGCATAATGACGCAGCCCCTGTCACCTAGGAACACTGAGACGACATATAATTTGATACCAGAAAGACATTAACATAAACAGGAATACAAATAAATAAATGACGTATACCAGAATAGACATATGCCATAATGCTAGCATATACTCCGGAGACCGCCACAATGACAAGGCCACTCTACGAAGATCCCTTTGCAATTCCTGTAAACAACAGTCCTACTCTATTGTCTGTTTTGCCCTCAAGGAAAATTTGGTGTCGGAAACCAACCCACTGTTAAAATCCCATGCGTGCTTCTGACATCAGGCTATAAGATTTTGACCGACGCGCAGAACGCATGCTTCCGCATAAATTTTTGTATGCGGACCGTTAGAGAAAGCGTCTCTGATGTTAGGTCCAAAATTGGAAGTTCTGAACACTGATCTCAAGTGGGGATAGTTACCAGCCAATAGAAAATTGATATTTATTCATGTGATTTTGCAAACTCAGAGAAATAACTAGACTGGGGGTAATACAAAGTGATGGCGGAAAGTAGGTTTTGCTAGTAAGAACACTTTGGTCCTGAGTTCTACGTGAAACGGACGCGCATTTGGCACCGTCTAACAAGTACACTTCCGCGCCATGCACCGAGACAAAGTGCAATATCTAACAATCCCTCCAGTGAGAGTTAGCACAAAGAGTAATATATAGGGAAGATGATGACTACATCCGGTTTGACTACGCAGTGCTACTGCCTCCGTGCTTCACATCACAATATTGACAGTGACGCTAAACACAGCAACCACACCGACGACTTTACGATGGCGAGCAAAGGAGACTAAGGACAATAATAAACTTCTGTCTACCAGATTCGAGGTGTCATCATTCAACCCACAACCAGTCAGGACGCACCCACTCCTGAAGTACAGATGAGAGTTCTCATGCGGGAGGAGCTCAAGTCACCTCGAACCGGTTACAATCTCAATTTCCTTAACCTCCTCACCCCACCAATCTTAATTGTGAGGCGTTGAGCGCAAGGGAGAACTCGACGTGGTTCGCTACGGGCCGGACCGCCTCAATAAATAATGTCGAAGAATACCGATTGAGCTCACGAAGAAACCCACAAATATAGGTACACAAGATACATTTCACGAGCAGTTCGCCTGCCTCGGTAGCGTGGTGGTAGCATGTCTGCCTCAAGTTCAAGAGGTCCCGAGTTTGAATCACGGTCAGGTTGAGCTACCTGGATAGGGGTTTTTGGTAGGTTTTCCCTTATCCTGAAAGACTAATGTCGAGTAACTCTAAGCTCTATGGACCTTAGGCTCATTTGAGCATCATTACACCCATTTCATTCATCGCCCGATAGATCTAACCGAACTTAATTAAAAAAAGAACACTTTCTCTACATTGTTATTGTGACTTTGTGGGTTCGTGAAATGAAAAGTCCAATTGCACCACTCAAAAATGTTCTTTATTTCCACCGACTTACAGTTAAACACTTGGCAATTACACAGAATTACGTAATGCACATAATTACGATTCACCAGTTCGTCCGTTACAATTCCACTTTGCTCTCGCAATTACGTACTATCCTCCGATGCACGCACACAGTCTTCTCGTCCGTACGCTAGCACTGCACTCTTACGCTGCTCGCCAAGAACTGACTGACTGACTCAATTCATTCACTGCAGCCCTTTTTATAGGAATATCACTGTTTTCTAGAAGTCTCTGGTTTCAGTGAATTACCGCGAAAGTTCCAGAGGACAGGGGAAGGGGAAACAGGCGGCCAGCGACAAGTGACACTCCCCTAATCAACCCTCAGTTACTGTTCGGCCGCTCTATCTCCGGCTCTGACATTTCTCGAGAGGGGGAAGCAGGCTGTTGCCAGTTCTTTAGCGGGTATTTCAAGCACAGGAATAATGCGTATTTTAAATATTTCAGTACTTGCATATTACACGAACCAGGAGTCATATGATTATAATAGCGATAATAATAGGACTTACGAACATTAAAAATCGGAATTCACACACGCAAAATATAACCAAAGAAAGTTTACCAGCGCAAGCAACTAAAACCACGTGGCTCAAACAAATTTAACCTGGCAACACGGTGTTGGGTTCGGGAGTCACGCATAGCAGCGACAATGCTGATTATCGCTAGCAGACAGTTTTAACTTCCTGACCACAACACCGGATGTAGAGATTCCCAGTACTACCAACAGATGCTGTTAGTGTGTGTGAAAGTTGTGAGCGAAATATTCGAATAGAGTGGTGTTGTAATAAATATCTTGCATGATAACGAAATTGTAAGTTGTATTTCAGTGTTTTAAAGCTAATATAGTCCTATATTTTCATTCTAAAGATAATTTTGAGGATATGTTTTCAATTGCTCATTACTGTATGTTGGTACTATTAACCTTCCCCCTCCACCTCTTGCAATCGCAAAACGTCAGAGCCGGAGATACAACGGCCGGACTGTAGTGACTGAGATAGATGAGTGGGTGTGGCCCACATGCCTCTGGTCCCTTCTCAGCTGTCGTTGGTCTGGCTTTCCGGTAATTGGGTGACATTATTTCTTAATCAGACAAACTAACAAATGGACTAATCAATAGGTATATAGGATTAATCTGTTGATTAATAGCATTAATAACTATTTTATCACATGCATGATTTTAAATAACATCTCCACTAATCACTTACGTTTTCGTTTCGGTGAGGGACGACTTTTGGACTATACCTGTCCGCACATCACTCTAGCTGATGTTTGAGCTCCCTTCTTATTGCAGAACCTTACAACTCAGTTATTACAAAGCGCCAATGTAATTATTTTTCTCGAGTTAATTTACTTGGCCATTTTATCAAGAAAATAAGAAACCCAGATATAGCATCCTTTCTTTCTTCTTTGGCTCAGTAATTACTTTACAACAGTTGTCCTCCAGTTTTTCTTAACTCTAGGGCCTTTTTATATAGTTTCATTAAATGCACGTCGACTTTCTTGCACGAAAGGATGATTATATTGCTCTTGTAAGCATTAGTGTTATAAAGATGAGAACTATGGCCCGTTTAGATACAGCGATAGCTTCTAAGGAAACAAAAGAGCATCTCCAAATAGCTTTGTAAAAGAGAAAAGTTAAAGTTGAGGAAATAGCATCTTTCCGCTCTCACTGTATAGCAGTTAAGCTAAAGTTACCGAAATAGTATGGGTTATTGGCAGGAGATCCTACCAACACAAAATCACTATTTGCTTTATCCTGCGTGGATGGTTAAGATAGCGAAACTACATGATTCGAGTCTCGTTCAGTCCAACGGAGCGGGATGGCTTTGGCGGTCTGTGGTCCGCATTCGGGAGGTTCGGGTTCGTTGCCCGTGACCGGCGTACCAGACCCCTGGGTTTTTTTCAAGGGTTTTCCCCGTAGGGGGAGGGAGGGGTTCGGTCCCCTTCAGCTGCCGTGGTGCGGCCGCTGCGTACCCCTAGCACTCGTGGTACCTCTGAGGTTACTAGAGGAACCTCGGGCCGAACATTCGAGCCCCTCTCTGATTGGGAGTTGTTCGAATTGGGTTGGACTCGAGGGGGCAGTGGTTCCCGATACCTATGGGTGATTGGGTACGTCTCCGGACGGGGTTGTGGGAAGCCCTTAATATTCCCACGTACTAGCCAGCATAGCTAGTAGAAGGTGTGCTAGATCACCAGGCGGCCCCACCGAGGTCATAACGGTAGCTTCCCATTTTGGAGTTGGCGCGTGCAAGCTGCGTATCTACTTCCATTCCCTCTTGTGTCCACCGGGCCAGATGGTGGAGCTTGTTAGTCTCTAGGTCTTGCCCTATGGAAAGTCCCACGAAGCGCCGGGCGCCCTTTTGTGACAGCTCGGTAACTCCCTGGTCGAAGGAGGCCCGGGTCCTTGGTCCTACGGGTACAGGACTAATGGGAGTAGAACCTCTGACATTAACGTGTCCCTCCATTTCATCTTCATTATCATTTCATATCAACGTGTATTTGGTGATCTCTTTCAGTGTAGAAAGTGTCGGTGGGAGCCTCGGCGCTATATGGCAGGATGATATGCTCCTGGTAAACACTTTCTCTACGGTAAAACGGTCTTCGGTCGGACGATAACGGCCTGCCGGGGAGTTTCTAACTGTTCAATAGTAGAGATCCTACCTTCTGCACTGTCGTGACTCCTTAGGTCGGCCGTCCTCTGTCTCTTAACCCATTTTTCCTCACTGGGATGCCCTACTTTAGACTGAGGCATAATAGATCAAGAGTGGTAGCAGTGCCGAATCCCCTCCATGAGAATCTTTCCTACCCTATCCCGTTCAGGCACTACTGTGCACTCAATATAACTTAATTTATACTCAGTTAAAACATCCACCTGATTTAGTGGGTTTTGGGGGTGGTGCAGTAGACTATCTAGGACTTAACAAGGACATAACATAATATATTCTTCGAATTATTTAATTGCTTGTCAGAACACATTTCAAATATTCAGTTTTCCTTAAAAAAACATAATTTGTGGGCAACATCTATAAAAGTATCTTTTTTGTGTAAATTTACGTCCTCCAATGTTAAGTCATATCGGACGATGAATGGAAATAGGTGAAATGATGCTCAACTGAGCCCAGGGACCATAGAGCTTAAAGTTACCACATTCGTCTTTCAGGATAGGGGAAAACCCCGGAAAAACCTTATCCAGGTAAGTCACCCTGACCGAGATTCGAACTCGGGACCTCTTGAAGGTGAGGCAGACAATCTACCTCCACGCTACCGAGGCTTGCCCCGTAACTCTTAAGGGTCATGTGACCTTATCACCTCTCATTGGCTGCTATTGCAGTATAGACTGTTGTGCGGTAAAAATTAGTTCGTTATTTAACATGGTGATATATCTTTATATGTTGGAAGAGAATTGTCAAATTTATATTTTCGTAACTGTTTGATTTAAATATATTACGCAACAGAGTAGATTTATCTGAAATGCATGTTAATTCTTAAACGAAGTAAAGAGGAGGTTCCTTTGCTCAAGAGCTCGTCTTTCACATGGCACAATAGCACGTAATTTAGCGGTAGTGATGACATATTTGTTTATATGACATTTATCACTGACCTTGTTTTGAACTGGATTAGTCATATATCGCCATTCGAATGGGTGTTGTGCCGAGTGCGAGAGCTAAATTATTTTATTGATCGTTTATTGTGCATGTACTTATTATATGTGTAATGGCAGAGTCTACCGCCAGTTTTTCGCTGAAGCATCGGAAGGGAAAACCTTTATAAAGCGGCAAAAAAAGAATTGTGGTGCATGTGTTTAATGCACTCACAGAGAACCATCCGTCTTTGTTAGTGAGAGAAGTCGAACAGCTGTGCTCTGAACTTACAGCTGTGTTAGATGCGTAGGAACATCGTGACATGAAATTGAGACAACAGGAAAACTTACCACTCCAGGGGCGATATATCTGTGTGGCGAAGACGTTATTTAAGGACAATCAGACTGTACCGGGATACAAATCGCAAAATATACTACTTTAACGAGACTTGTGTGAATGAAGGACACGCGACAAGTATGGCGTGACACAACTTTTAAGACTGAAAAACAAGCACTTTTGCAAGGTATGTGTGCTGGTTAAAAAAATCGCAGTGGAAAATGCCGAAGGCCTTTCATTATAAACTTGTTTCAGTTTCACTGCTCATTCATTCAGTTTCAACTTGCTCAGTTTCATTATAAACTTCATTATTTGCATGCCTTCATATTCTTATTTGTATTTTATCTATCTTCCTGGCAATTATTATGACGTTTACTGCAGTTTTAAATGTGACGGGAAGGCACCGCCTATGGCCTATGGCGCGAAAGCATTAGCTAATTAGGATGAGGGGGAAGGTAGTTGCACGCGGAGTGATACATGTCAGCGGGGCAAGGTTATATGAAACAGAGATTATTAGCATTCAAGGACAAACATCATCTAATTTGAAACACAATAGGTATACCTAAAAGGGCTAACTATCTTAAGTTTTGTCCAAGAGGTGCAAATTTGCACACGAGTTGAAAATAAAGATAATTGCAGTTTTTAAGAATTTTGAGGTGTCTTCTTTATGTCTAAAAATAAAATTTAAGTAATGTTTGGGGATTCCAAAAAAGCCAACCCATGATGTTTGCGAGATTCTACACTATAAATGTGCAATATTTTGACATCAGGCTTAAAGTGGACAAGTGAAGATTTCCGGTTGAAAGCTGCTTAGAGGCTGTTTAAGAGAGTTGCAACATCCACTAACCTTTGTTTTGTGTTCTATGGTATAGTGTGAAAAATCCTCTCTGGATAGGCAGATGTGCTGTGGTTTGAAAATAGGTGCAGCAAGTTGCAGAGTACCTTATGATTTTTACTATATTCTAAAAGCAAAATCTAGCAAGTTTTGTCAAACGCATGCTAAAAATGCTTCCTGATAGCAAAGTTCAGCGAAGTTAGAGGGAAATTAGATGACACTGTGAGCATGATACGTAACTTCTGCCTTCAATAACTCAATTTTAAAAGCTTTTAACCCTCCCCATTTAGCCTTTAGAGCTTTAGGCGGTCACAATCTGCCGTATTCACAAATAAAGCCCCATAAAATAGTTTCTGATATTACTATTTAGCGAAACAGGATTGAAATTGTGTGACCCACTACATACCCAATTTATACTTGTTTAACATATAGGTTTTCAGTGCTAAAATATTTATCGAAATATCTGCATCATATATAATTATTTCCCCTTTCTAATATTAATATAGATAATATACAGGGTGGGCACAAAGTGTCACCTCCCTCCCATTTATTACTATGCAAACATACATTGTAACAATAAATTGCATGCTGTTGAGGTCCATGGTAGCTTTAATGTGTTTCGTTAAATATCTAAAGCATCACCATGGGCTCCATCGTTGGTGTCAAATAACTGAAGAAGCGCGTCCTTCCTTCGATTTAAATCGCTGTCAGATTGTTCTTGAACACATTTGGGTGGATATTGGAGTAACTTAAAGTCAATGTTTATGGGTTTGCGCAGAGTTGACCGGGGTGCACCTAGTTCCGCGAAGCGTTTGCGAGTTCACTTCATTGGTGATCTTGCAGCTAGCGCTGCGATGTCTCTGCATTGTTTCCCTCTCGTAGATGGTCTACCACTTCATGGTTTATCTTCAATACTACCGGTAGAAAACAATTCCTGTTCTCAAGGCAAAAGTGTTATCTTTGTAGGTGGTTCTCGTCCAAATCTTAGCTGGAAGTCCGTACGTGCATTTTCCAACGTTTTTTTTTTTTTTTTTTTTTTTTTTTTCCTGTTGTTCGCCTTTCATGAACCCAAGTGCTTGTTTCAATGCGTTCTTCGATAGTATAATCACTTGTATCAGTCAATATTTATACCTGAAAGTAGGGGGGGAAAAGTCTAAATTCCATCTCATATCTAATTTAAGACGGGTAGCAGACTTTGTACCCAGCCTGTACAAGGGTCGGCTGGTAAGTCCCGGGCCTCACGTAGAGATGGCGCTACTGCACCAGTTTGACGAATAACATCATATAGTTTAACTCTAGACTAGTTTGTATCCATAGCTACAGACCAATATCTTGTTTAGTTTCTAAATGACAGCATTTTAAACTAGTCAAGTGTAGAGGTTTCACGAAAGTAGAGGATTTCGAAAAACGAGCAGTGATTAAACACTTCCATTTGAAAGGCTTAATGCATAAAGAAATGAAGAAAGAAACGGTCAGTACACTCAAAGACTCTGCACCTTCATACAACGATTAAAAGGTGGGAGTTTAAAATGGGACATACGAGCACTAGGGATGAGCCTCGTTTTGGACGCCCTGTAGAAATCACAACTCCCGAGATCATTGAAAAAAATTCATCGTGTAGTACTGCAAGACCGCAGATTAAAGTTGAGACAGCACAGGCTGTAAACATAACAAAAGAACGTGCAGGTAATATTTTAGGTAATATTTTTGACTGTGCAAGATGCGTGCAGCGTCTGTTGACATCTGATCAAAAGTTGCGAAGAAAAACTGTTTCTGTTAAGAATTTGGAACTCTACCGTAAAAATCCCAGTGAATTTTTGAAACAATTTATTACCATGGATGAAGCTTGGTTACATCACTACACTCCAGAAATTAAATCACAGTCAAAACAGTGGATTGTGCCAGGTGAAGCAACTCCAAAAAAGGCAAAGTCAATTTTGTCAGCTAACAAGTTTATGGCGAGTGATTTCTGGGAGGCAGAGGGAATTATTTTTATTAGTATCACTGGTGACTACTACGCAAGTTTACTCTAATGTTTGAGTGATAAGAATGAAAAGAAAAATACCTCATTTGGCAAAGAAAAAAATGTCGTGTTTCTTCACAATGTTCCAGCCCATCGTTCGGTCAGTATAATGTGCGAATTAATCTTCGAGCCTCCACTGACTACCACCCCTTCCCGGACCTCAAAAAAGTTCTTGGAGGACGAAGATTTCACAGCAACAAGGAGGTCATTGATGCGGTAAACAGCTGTTTTGAGTACCATGATAAATCGCATTACAGAGATGGTTTAATTAATTGGAATACCGATATGAGAAATGCATTAGCTTTTCTGGGAATTATGTTGAAAAATAAAGAAAACAATTTTTTAATTTTTTTTAATGTGATGCCCGGGACATATCAGCCACCCTCGTATATAAATCCGAAAAACAACAATAGTTATTTTCGGCTTCTACAGTAAATAATACAACTCTATCTATTATGAGTTTCAAATGGGAAGGTGTTTGTCCTTGAGCGCTACTAGGTGAGCAACCAATCGGAGTCCTGCGGTGTTGACGTATTGCATTCCCATTGGTCTGTGACGAGCGCCAACCTAATCAATCTTTATGAAATACTATTTGCACTAAGACAAAAATCCAGATTTTGCCAAAACTGATCCAGGTGGAAGGTAGAGAGTAATGTATCTAGCATAACCATGAAAACCCCATATTTTTTAGCTCAAATAGTTTTTCTAATGCAAATAAATAAACCACTATTACCTGTATTATAACAATAAATCGCGACGTAAGCACTGTATCAATATCATTATTGGTTGGCATGTATGCGTATACGTATATTTGTAATTTACTCAGAACTGAAACGTAAATGTTTGACATGACGTGATAAAAAAATTACTTTAATAAGCCAATTCGAGCCTGACGAAACAATACATTTCCTGCCACCCTGGCAGAACGTGTCTGATCACATTATATTTTTGTTTATGAATGGTTCGTGATATCTATTTACTCTACAAAGTTCAAAGTGGTTGGTGTGTATGTATGTAAATATACTTTTAATTACTCAAATCTGAAATTTAAACTAATGATAGGACGTGATAAAAGAAATACCGTTAATAAGTCAAGGTGTTAAATTCGAGACAGAGAAAACACTTCATTTCCTGTTAGCCTGTGGAATGCTGTATGCTTATGTTTATGAATGAATGCTGGATAAGAAGTTTTTATTTACTCTGGAGAGTTCAGATCAATATCATTCAGTTGTTCTTTACACAACAGTAGAGTAACAGTTAAATAGTGCAATGGCTTCTTGCGGTGAATTTAGTGGCGAGTCAAAAAGGCAGGTATTGCGAAGTCAGGCTCGCAGTATTATTTTTAAGGTGTACACGGTCTTCAAAAAAATTTCGAAAACAGAAACTAAAATGAGTTATTGCAAAGAGTACTTCCGTTTAAAAACACGGAAAAGGTGAATCAGCTGGATCAACTTGCAATTGAAATGGGACACGTGGTAATACGCCTCCCACCTTACCACTGCCAATAAAATCCAATTGAGTTGGTGTGGGCTCAAATAAAAAGGGGGATTGCAAACAGAAATAATACTTTTAAACTGACGGACGTTAAACGACTTGTTCACGAAGAAATTGACAAGGTAACACAGCAGGACTGTGAAAAACTGCGTAAGGCATGCAGAAAACCTTCAAGAAGACGATTTTAAGAAAGAAATAGCACGTGACCAGATTTTGGAACCTATAATCATAAATGTTCAAGACTCAGACGATAAAGACAGTGACAATGACGAATTGTCTCTTAACGGAAGTGACATTGACAGCGATATGGATGAGCCACTGGCAGTTCCATTGGATTACAAAATCAGGTAATTCATAAACTATAATTATAGTTATAGTATTTAAAAATATACATATTTTGCGAAAATATTTTTTTCCAATTTTGATTTTGGTATCTGCATCTTTGTAAAAGTTTGTAAAATATAATTCGCTTACCCTTACGTCTGCGCCAAGGAGACCTGCATGTTGTATGAGTGCGCGAGAGGGAAATATGAAAGGAGTGGGGTAAGAAGCTGACAACGCTGAGTGTGATACGGCATCTGATTAGCTGGACTCCAGAACTCTTCCGATTTGAAACACATAATAGTGTGTTTAATTATGCCAGCATTCCCTAGAAATTTGTATAGAGGTACAGAAATAGGCTTACATAAGCATTTTCATTTTAAATTAGGCTAGAATATCTGGTAATGTGTGCTACCCATGTGATCAAATGCCGCTCCTACTGAAGCTGACAAACCAGACGCTCTTCCTGGTTTAGTGCTTTGCGGCGAATCCTCCCTTCCCCGAGAGACTCGTGACTGGGAAAGGTTGAGGAGTATTCCATAAAAGGGGTGATTCATTGCAGGTAGCGCCGTGCTGAAGGTCGCACGCCTAGCTAAACAAATTCCACGGCAGTTTCGCAACCGTAACTTGTACGGCACACCCTGAGTTTAGGAGCGTTTATAAATTGCCCATTGTAAAAAATACCTGGTCCCAAACTACTCTTTAAACGAGAAATGTCGCTACTTTTTTTCTCAAATATATCAATAACATATTGTTTCTCGATTAACTGAAGCAGGTATAAAAATAAAGCGTTGGTAAAATGAATTTGTGGAAGCTATGTATATAAAAATAAACTATAGTGTGTGAGGAAGGTTACGTAAATGTAACGTCAATTTTTTAAAACCGCTGTGTTCCATTTTTCCTCTTCATGCAAGGAATCATAACCCCGTCACATAATGACCCAAATATTTTAAAGTATTTGACTATCCCTTAACTTTAAGCCTACTGTATTCTCTTGTATTTAAAACGAAATGTGTAAGAAGGCAAATTTTTCAAATGTTTATATTACTTAGCATCAAGTAATGGAAGATTAAGTCTTTGTAAGAATTATTTGAGACAGTGGTTAGTCAACGTCGCAACACATCAAATTATGTTCAAATAGTTGACAAGTCGCTCTTCGCTGTTTTCTTGTAGTAATGCAAAAAGCATGGAATTTGAAAACTATTTTAAAAATTTGTCTGCGAATCGCTATAGCCTATTGCATCCTTTGAATACCTAAATGGAATTTATAAATGTGCAATGGGAGTTTATCACGGAACATCCAAGTGTATAGAATGGTGAGCTTTCTTAAGAATGTTCTACAGAAAAGGGAGTATAAATTTAATACATAAGGCCCTTTTTTTTTTTTCGAAAGTTAAGTCACTATATGTCTTTCTCGTAGTCTGGCTAAGAAAAATAGATATTCGCTATTTCATCATCATCATCATCATCATCATCATCATCATCATCATCATCAATGATTGGGCCCTGCGACCCGTTCCGTTCTCTTCAAGAGCCTACTGCTCCTTCCAGCGTAGAGCTGGGTGTCCCACATCTCTCTCTTCGGCTTATAATCTGAAACTCTTCTTGGAAGTCGTTCCGCGTCCATTCTTAAAATATGATTTTTCCATTCATTTTTATTCTTTATTATTTTACTGTTTAAATTAAAAATTCCAAGCTCTTCTCTTATTGTTTCGTTTCTTACGTGGTCTATTCTTTTATAACCTGCCACGCTTCTCAAAAATCTCATCTCTGCCGATTCTAGCTGTTTGCGTTGGTTCTTTGCCAGTGTCCTATTTCGGAACCGTATGTTAACGTTGGGACTGCCATTATCTTATAAAATTTCATCTGTGTTTCCTTTCGTGTTTTCCTGTTCAGCGTTCTTGTTATAGTCCCACACATTTGATGGGAAGAACGAGGATACTCACAACAATTAGTAAAAATGATACAATGCTTCTACTTCCAAACAAAAATAAATGTGAGGAGCAATGGTAAAATTTCTAAAAAAAATTCTTAAAATCAGGGTGTCAGACGACTAGTGACGACCTAGAGTGCAAATGGAAGCAGCTAGCGAATATAGGTTTTACAATTTCAAATAAAAACTTTTTAAATATTTTATTGTTTGCTGATGACTCAGTTATTATACAAATAGCGAGTCTGCCCTGCAAAAATCTATTTTTAAACTTAGTGAACTTTGTAAGCAATATAATATGAAAATTCCTTTTATAAAATCAAAGGAGATGGCATTCATTGGGAAAGAGCCAATTAGAACAAAAATAGTTATAAATAATCGTTGCGTTGAACAGGTAAGCGATTTTAACTACTTGGGAACTGATGTTAGTTATGACAAGGAATATGATGTCTACAATAAAATATTCAAATTTCAAAGAGTGTGTGGAACAATAAATAGAACATTTAGAAACAAAATACGTAAAGAAACAAAATTAAAGTTCTACAAAGTTATGGCTGTACCTATACTGACATACGGAAGTGAGACTTGGACGTTAATTATATATGTATATATATATATATGTGTGTAATATATGTGTAATATTTATATATATATATGTGTAATATTTATTGAGGTATTAAGCTTTTACAATTTTTGGACTGCCCTCTGTTTTGGCCCAGGCCACTGCTACACAGGACAGTCCATTAAGTATATTTACAGACATGTTACAATATGTATTATTACAGAATAGTCACTTATTATTCCTTCTCTCTTTTTACAGTCCACACCCACTTGTTTTTAACCTTACTTAAAAACTGACCTATGTTATTATAATTTTTACTTAAAACCTTGATTAAGCTGATTCTCCTATTCATTTTTTATATTTGACATTCTTTCCTCCACATCTCTGTTTCCTTACAACCAAACAATATATGTTTTATATCCTCTTTATCTCCACACAATGGGCACTCGTCTTGTGGGTATCCATTTCTTTGACCTCTTAATCTCCATATCCCTGCTCTTAACCATGCTAACCCCTTTCTTTCTTCACTGTTAGTGCTATCTATATACCTCTCCCTCCCCCAACTATTTTTCAATTGAATATAGAAAACAAGTGATCTCTTCTCTGCTATTTGACTAAACAGTTTCTGGATCTCCATGTCTTCAAATCTTATTCTAGCCCCTTTCCAAAAACCTTTA
Organism: Mantis religiosa; assembly: GCA_030765055.1. Taxonomy (NCBI): domain Eukaryota; kingdom Metazoa; phylum Arthropoda; class Insecta; order Mantodea; family Mantidae; genus Mantis; species Mantis religiosa. The sequence continues at coordinate 54,103,668 of CM060951.1, read as the reverse complement.
TAATTAGTTTCTCTCTTTCTCCAAATATCACCCATACCATTATTTTCCAAATTATTTCGTAAATTACTTACCCATCCTTTATTTGGTAAACTTAGTTCTTGATACTTCAAGCGGACGTTAATTAAAAAGCAACAGAGTAAAGTACAGGCTTCAGAAATGAAATTCTTGAGAAGTGTGAAAGGATGCACGAAGAGGGACTTAATAAGAAATGAAAATATAAGAGAAGAGCTGGACATTTTTAGTATGAATGATAGGTTTAAAGATCTCAAACAAAACTGGAAGGAACATGTTGAAAGAATGTCAGATAATAGACTTACAGAACAAATATTACAGTATCATCCTAAAGGTAGGAGATCGGTGGGTAGAGCCAGGAAACGATGGCTGGAGGACTTCGAAGGCGGAACAGGTACTTGATTGCCTATGCCATGAAGTGAAGAAGAAGACATTTGATTGAATCTGTTTAATTTCACCTCCACATCCTTGTTGTTATTTGCTAATGCTACTGTGTAGTCTAGATAGTTAAAACTATTAACCTGTTCTATTATTTTATTGTTTGTAACTATTTTTGCTCTTATGTTGTTCTTTCCTCTAAAAGCCATTACTTTAGTTTTGTGTTCTGAGATTGAAAGGTTATATGTTTCCGCTATGTTGTTTAAACTATATGCTGCTCTTTGCACGTCATCTTCTGAGTGGGATATTATCACTTGATCATCAGCAAATAATACTGTATTTAAAATTATGTTTCCATTCATTCTATTTTGCTGCCATTCTTGTACCATATTATCAATATAGATGTTAACGAGTATAGGCGATAGAGGGCATCCTTGTCGTACTCCTTTATTTATGTTCACTGCTTCTGTTTTCCTTCCATTCTTTATTATTGCTATTGTAGTGTTTCTATACATATCTTGTACAGTCCCTATTAAATGTATATTCGCTATTTAAAACTACCTATTCCTTTAGCCTACTGTATTTTTCTTAAGCCCATAACTTTGGTATAAAATGGGTATTTCACTTGCCGTAAAAGTTGTTTTGTAAGATTAGTTTATATGTATATGTAGCTGTGAGCAGAGAAACCCATGTGCACGCATTACATGACGTTTCTTTTGTTTCTAAAATTTTTATAGATTTTCACTCATAAGTTCATCAAATATCGAACATTGTTAGAAAAAATCCATTGCTATGTTACTAAAATATTATGTACATTCCCTTTTAAAGATTTAGTTAATTACTTAGTAAACCTTTTGAATACTTTGTGATTTCAAGACAAACAGAGTAAACACATATTACTGTAAAATTGCACAAGCTTTCTTCTGCCATACTTCTTATTTTTCAAATATTTAATTATTTATAGATGGCTACTAGTGGAAGGATACCTCACGTGTCACAAAGAAGCAGAAGAATGGTGCAGTTGGCTTTAGAGCAGCTCAATGAGACCGATGATGACTTATCATTCAGGCGGTTCTAATGTTCCTGAAGAAGTTCACGTATTAGATTCAGACCATTACAGAGATTCGGATATAGATTTTCAGCATATATGAGAATGAAGAGTGCGGTAACTATTCAGAAAAGGGAAAGTGATGACACCGAAATTGACAGAATTTATCACGGCAATGTCACAAAATCTGGAGTAGATGCCTAATGCCCGGTTTCACCAACAGATGTTAAGACTTAACACGAGTTTAGCAATAGTTAAAACAAAAATTGCATTTCACCAACAAGTGTTAGCGTAGTTAAACTAATAAGCCAAATTTCTGATGTTAAGTCCTTAACAATTGTAAATAGTCAAGATAGTGAGCATGAACTCAGCTGTTGATGTCGATTTGGTATATTTAAGACCGTCTATATGGCATACGTAATGACTGTCGAAACAAGTTGCTATGAAGGTTACTGCGGAAGTACAAGAGATGTGAGAACATGCATCGAAATGAATATGCCGATCTCGCCTTAGCTTCGAGTATTAATAACTTTGCGATTTTATAATTCACTGAATTATGTGGATAATACACTGTCCACCTCCCGTCTTGAAACGTTCAAGTCACTTGTCCTTCTTCGCTCCTCGTTTTAAATTTACGTAATAATGAGTTAGAATATGCATCGAAAGGAATATGCCAATCTCGCCTTAGCTTCAAGTAATAATAACTTTGCTATTTTATAATTCACTGAATTATGTGGATAATAAATACCCTGTCCACCTCCCGTCTTGAAACGTTTAAGTCACTTGTTCTTCGCACCACGTTTTAATTTTAAGTCGGAGCTCTTAGCAATTAAAGAAGCTATAAAATGGTGTACTGTTAATGGAAACAGTGCCCGTATTCTTAGTGATTCACAATCAGCTCTACTCGCTATTAATGATAAATACAACTTAAATTCATTAGCACATGAAATCAGAACCTTGCTTCAAAACCATCCAGGACATATTTGCATGGGATGGGTTAAAGGACACAGTGCAATTTTAGGTAACGAGAGAGCTGATTGCTTGGCTAAGAAGGCTGCAGAATCCAATCTTCCTGTGACATACTCTTTATGTCCTATTTCTACTGTAAGGAGAATAATACATCAACATATTCTTGAAGAATGGAACCAACAATGGCTAACAACTCCAAATGGAAGTTTAACAAAAACATTATTTTTCCCTAGTGTATATGACAGAGGAAAATGTGAAACTCTTGTACCAAATTTTGTTTTGACACAATTTTTAAGTGGACATGGTAAATTTGGTGAATACTTATCACGTTTTCACTTAACATCTAACCCCGAGTGCATGTGTGGTGAAGAATTTCAAACTGTGGTTCATCTCCTTTTCTGTTGTCCCATTTTCTGGAGAGAAAGACAAGAATTAATATTCAAGCTAGACTCTCTAGAAACTGAATTTTCTGCTCCGCTCACATCTTTGCTAATGAAGCCACAACAGTATAAGTACTTCATGATGTTTATAAACTCAGTGTTTAAACGTCTGAAATAGTTTAAATTAATATGCATCAGATTATAACATATTTTCTTCCTTCTAGTATTTAAAATATTTTTTTGTTAAAATTGTGTACTTTTATGTATCAACTATAACCCTAATATACCACTGTGTAAAATAGGGTTCATAAATCTGGATAAATAAATAAAAAAAAATTAAGTAATACTGACAAGTTGTTTAGTGCTTCTAGTAGTGACACATGCATTTGAATTAAATTCGTTTCCAATATTTTCCCCGCGACATCTTTGTCTTTTATATTTACTGCATCCGTCCTCTTATTTTCCACGATATCCTTACACTTGTCTCCAATTCAATTAACAATTCTTTCTCCATCGATGAGAAATTTGTCTCATGGCTTTATTTATGACTTTGTTCATCCGCCATTTTTCGGCTTGGGCAGACGAAAATAAAAACAAAATCACATCGCAGTACGTTCAGAAAATAATACGACTCATCCATAGCCTTCTATAGCTGAGATATTTACTAGTTTCTTGGCGTTAACACTGGTTTGTTAACATTTTCAGAAAACAGCTTGGTGAAATGCAAGAAAATTAACATTAGTGTTAGCGCTGTGACAATTGTTACGTTACATTTGTTAACGTCAATTTTAAAATCTGTTGGTGAAATCGGGCATTAGACATGTAGCAACTACTCAGCTATCCGAAGAACAAGGAGATGGCCACTCGCAATATTTTACTTTCTAATATCAGTCAGCTGCGCTAATGTCTATGTTATATATCTCCACAAAGGTGATATGTAAAGATTTGAGTTAATAAAAGAGTGTAGGAATAAATCTAATCAGAAGGCATATACAGAGAAGACTCCAGATTCCAAATTTATCGGATAATCTCAGGAAAATCATTTCGGACCTTCTGGATGAAGAGCACAGAGATAAATCTCTAGCAAAATCAGTAAAAAAGACACACTTAAAAAGAGAAGAAACGGCTACATGCTGAATAGAATGATATCTCTCAAAACAAATGTCACCTTTAGAGGCTATTTTATATTAAATTGTAATATACAGATTTGTGACTTTTACTTAAGTATAAGCAACTTCAGGAACTATTTCATGTGAAAGACCAATATTTAATTTTGTATTTTTTGCATATTTTATAGCAAAATATTTTTAAACGGAATAAAAATATCAGTACTAATATTTACATAAGTTATTTATCTTCTTTACTCATTAAGGTGAACCTAAAGTGCAAAATTTTATAATGTTAGTCTCACAGACGGGTGTTACCGTAAGCGCCAATTTTTCACATGTTACCAACTAAGGGTAAAGTACTTACAGCTGATACCGAAATTGAAGGATTGCCATAAGTAAAGAATCATGATGGACTTCAAAGGAATGTTGGGTCTTTGTTACAACGCGTGCAGGTGTAGTTGAGTCGAATAGCAGTTGGGGTGAATAGTTGTTTTAACAAAAGACATGTAAGAAACAGTGTTCTTAGCAGAGTTCTAAAGGGTAGCACTTGACTGTTTGAATAGGCATTCTTCGGACACTTAATAATGGCATGACAAAATAGTTACAAAGGGAATCTTTTTGTGAAAAGAGGGCTTCCAGAAAGTGAAAGCCACATGTACACCCACGTGCAGCTGTGGTCATTCAGTCCGAGGCGTGAAGCCGATTAGGGCAGTCCTCTTCTTCTGTCCTGGTCGAGGGCAGACCAGAAGTGATGAGAGAAGATATTTGTCCGTTCATATGTACGTGAAGAACGAATCAAGTTTATCGAGTAATAAGCATTCCACCTTCAGTCTCTCTGAACAGTGATTGGTAACCCTTGGTCGGCAACTTCAAGTTTGATGTTCTGATAAAAAGAAGCAGTCATTAAACCAGTTTGATACGGGCATTCCTGTGTCATTAAAACCATCCTCCTCGTACATATCCACGCATTCCCGGAGATAAACCTCATTGCTTTACCCTGAACTAAACATCATTGTATCAAACTGTAGCGGAAATTGGAACTGTGTGCCACCCATTTTAATATTGCTTTAACTGTCGCCCCAACGTGGAACACTTTGCTCGCCAACTTATATTTGCTTTACAGCATAGTAAGTCGCCACAGAAAGGTGCGTGTCTCTTTTGTATATGAGAACCCCTAATGGTTCACCAGGAAACATACGAGTCAGTTGGACAATTTAATGTAATGTCGGCATGTTGGCCATAGTAGCTCAATGGTTAAGAGCAACCGGACGGAGCAACCTGGTTCAAATCCCGGCAATGGCATTGAATTTTTCAGTCTAGCTCTGCTCACCAAAACCTTAGCCTACACACGGTTAGTGTAGAAGAAATGATTTATTTCCATCAATTTACCTAAAAAAAAATAGTGGTTTAACTTGAAGCCTAGAATTTAAGTACTTACAGCATAGTAAGTCGCCACAAAAGGCGCATGTCTCATTGTACATATATGAGAAACCCTAGTGGTTTACGGGAAACATTCGAATTAGTTGGAAAATATGTCATGTCGGCATGTTGGCCGTAGTACCAGTTAAACTTAAGAGCAACCGGACGGAAACCGGGAGATCCGTTGTTCAAATTCGGACTATGGCATTGAATTTTTTAGTCTATCTCAGCTCTTCAAAACCTTAGCCTACACACGGCTACTGTGGAAGAAATGATTAATTTCCAATTGTAGTTAATTATTTTACTTCATTTATTTGGAAAGTTGTAATATTACGCAACCACAAGTTCTGCAGTATAATTCTCATCACCACTGGTGTTCGCTGACACTGACAGCTGCATTCCAGGAAAGTAAACGATATGTGTAATACTGCTGAATGAAATTACGCCCTACAAGTGGGGAGGGAATGTGAAAGGTACGTTAACTGAGTAGCTAGTATACGAAGCTGACGCAGCAATTCGCTTAATGCTGTTCACATCAAGACCGATTGAAGAACAAGATGACGGTGAATATGATTCTGGTGAAAATGAGGAGGCGGAAGAAAACATTCTGAAAGTTAATGCAGTGATAACTCGTTTAAACAATGTGATACTTTGGATGGCTAGGCAAAATGAATCAAACAGCAATCATCTCCTCCGTCTTGCCGCAGTGCGCGGAGAAAAAAACGTAATGCATCACTGCGTCAAACAAAAGTCACTTTTTTTTAAACAAGGAAAAATTAGGTTGGTGTAAAATATGCACAGTGGAATATAACTCAAGATAGGTTACGGGAGGAATACATCTACCAGCATAACCGGCGAGTACTTATATTTACCTTATATACAACAGTTTAATATTATCCTTTAATTTATTATTACAGACATATTTCCCGTCTCCAACTGCATAGGATTGATTTTTGTCTCTTCTAGTGTTGCTTATCTGTATACCCCGGTAAGGTTATACGCGAGTGTAAAGGACGTCCCCCAACGACTGGTTATTTTGGGCTTCTACTGTATTTATTAAACACAATAAACCAGATGAGCATAAACCTGTCAAGACTTTCTTTGCGTTGGCAAACAGTACTTAGTTTTAAACGTATATATAATGAAAAACAGCCAAAATATAATTCATATTCTAAACCAGGGTGGTAATAGTGGAGTAGTGGATTATTCGTAGAGGATTCGGCACGTCGACTAGATGTATTGTAGCTATGCCCCAAGTGAGGCGTCCCCAGGAAGGAGGATGAGGTGAGGGGAGACAGAGGGCAGCCGAACCCAAGGAGTCACTACAGTACAGAGGGAGAGGTCGTACACTTTACCAGATAGAAACTCCCCGGCGGTGGGCTTAGGACAATCGTCTTGCTACCTCCGTGATCCCCAAACAGTCAAGAGACCGGTTTGGAGAACGGAAGTCGCTTCTCCAGATCAGGATACTCCAGGCAGTCTTGCACAACCGGCATCCCACCTACCGCGGTTGAATTGGCCCGCTAGGCCGGCTCGGAGACCGAAGTCCGTCCCGCCGGAGGGAAAAGTTTTTTCCTCAGAGCACATCGCGCCATGCACCGCCGAGACACCCGTCGACACTTCTACCCTTAAAGAGACCACCAGATGAGAGATGATATGAAATGATAATGGAGATGAAATGAAGGGACATGAAATTCGGGAGATGTAATTAACCTACCCAGCATTCACCTTGCGGCCCAGGTAAACTTCCGAAAAAAACATGGATCAGGTAGGTTGGCCACGGGAATCGAATCCGGGCCTCCCGAATGAGGGCCACAGATGCCTGTGCCATCCCGCTCGATTCTAAACCATATTTGCTATAATTTATACTTTTTGCAGTGTGTATATTTCAATGCACGTAAATCGTCACATTTCATAATATTTTGGAAAAATATCTTTATTTTAGAACATTTACACATTTCGTAATATTTAAGATATTTCTCTTTTAACATAATTTAAAATGACATGAATTGGGCTTCCCAAATATTCTCTTCGATCTGTTTCCTGTGAAACTTATTTTAAAAAACCAAAGTCACTCCTTCCAGGAAACGCATTTGCAAAAACTCGCACCACACTCGTTAACACTTGAACTAGGTAACAGTTTTTCCTGTGTTCGTCACATGCGAAATTAAAAAATCCTGCATTTTTGAAGAGGTTTTGTTTTCGTGAACCAATGCTTCTAGTGGCGTAGTTATTATGAAGCATTGAAAAAATCAACAGTAGCTTCCAGCACAATGACAAAACTCTATAAACTACATTTGTGCCAGACTCGGTAGCGTGGTGGTAGAGTGTCTGCCTCGCGTTCAAGAGGTCCTGAGTTCGAATCTCGGTCAGGCTGAGTTACCTGCATAGGGGTTTTTCCGGGGTTTTCCCTTAGC